>JBAIZL010000384.1:3047500-3050000 GCA_036971475.1 Prosapia bicincta | reverse complement strand
TTTCCCTGTACAAATCAACTATTTAAAGCTTATCGTAAATTGGCATTATTAACATTTTGAGGGCAATCTGCACTCTACAATACAGAAAACAGTCAATTTCGTTTAAGAAAATAGTATTCCTGTACTTGTAATTGTGTTTTGGATTAAAATGTTATGTATGTGATTAAATGTTGCTAACGGATCTAAAGGTTATCACAAGACAACTTCTCAATAGTTTTATTCAATTCCTTCTGTTAGTTCACACTCTCCTCATTTATATCTTATAAACATTTTCAATCGGTAATATAATACATTTTATTCATCCAATCTAGTACAAATACATTTTTAAAAACTTGTATGACAGTTGATGTTAATACAGTTTTTTCAAATATTAATTCGTTAATTAAATTTATTGATTTAATTTTAGTTCTATATGGGAGAAAAACTGTTAACTAAATGAGCAAGGTATGCAATGTAGCTATTCCTTTCCATTTGGCTTGAAATAAGTGATAACATGTGATTTCATAAAACAGCTGATTTTTATGTTATAGGTTATGTGGTGGAACAGCTGTTTTAATAATAATGTTATTACGTTACTTTAATTATATTAAATGTAATTCATAATTAAAAAGTAATTAAAATATTTTTGTCTTTGTTGACCAAAGTAGGAATTGACTTTTTTTTTAAATTACTTGTTTATTTGTTATGTTTAGAAGTTTTTCCAAAAGTGAATTTTAACTGATTCATACTGAGTTGTATAAAGACTTATAGAGGATGTGTAACTCTTACTCGCAAGGAAACAATTGCACAGAGGCTGAGTAAGTTATTTTGTAAAGCATTGTACGTAACATATAAACAATGCTGGACAGTCATCACGTATCGGGGAAACTATAGAGTTATGTGGATTGTTATCAAACACCAGTGTCTCACTCATACCTACAACATTTCGTCATTTAGTTAATAAAAGTCACAAATAATAATACTGTAACACGGACAGCTCCGACCTAGTATCTGATTATATATATATATATATATATATATATATATATATATATATATATATATATATATATATATATATAAATATCGCAATATGTTTTCTTGTGTATTAATAAAGAACAAAAGTCAAAATACAAATACAAGAATTATATTTGAATTTACAATTCAAAGCTTTTCGTTGGCTAACAGTACCAACATATATATATATATCTGATGTATCAATAAAAATTATAAATAATTTTACAAAATATTTTAATAATAATAAAAATAATTTACAACTATAATTTAAAATAATTTTTGAACTTTGAGTTGCTAAACCTGTTTTAAATGGGATTATAAAAAACATGTTTTTAAATCAGTTATCTCAGGTTGAAAACCAACTTTGTATTTCCTCAAAATGTAACTTAAAGAAGACGATATCGATTTATTCTGTCGAGTTATACATAGTCAGATAATCGTGTACCTTTCTGATTGTCCTAACGCAAATGCTGGTAAAATTGATTTATAATACTAAGACATTCATCCTTTTAAATAATTAATATGAATGAAAATTTTCAAAGTCAATTCCTACTTTGGTCAACAAAGGAGTATTTTGTTTTAGTTACTTTGTATTTAATTATTACAATTAATATAAATAAAGTACCATAACCTATGCGTTAAAACCGCTGTTCTATCACATTATCTATATCATAAATTCAGCTGTTTTATGAAATTATGTGTTATAGAGTAAGGTTCGAAGCCGGTAAATCAGAAATATTCCCAGAAATGCTCATAGAATTCAACACAGCTTTCACTCAGGGCAGGTTAGGTTAGGATTGGTTAAGTGAGGTTAGAAATAGTTGCCGATCCTACACAGCTTTCACTCAGGGCAGGTTAGGTTAGGATTGGTTAAGTGAGGTTAGAAATAGTTGCCGATCCAACACAGCTTTCACTCAGGGCAGGTTAGGTTAGGATTGGTTAAGTGAGGTTAGAAATAGTTGCCGATCCAACACAGCTTTCACTCAGGGCAGGTTAGGTTAGGATTGGTTAAGTGAGGTTAGAAATAGTTGCCGATCATACACAGCTTTCACTCAGGGCAGGTTAGGTTAGGATTGGTTAAGTGAGGTTAGAAATAGTTGCCGATCCAACACAGCTTTCACTCAGGGCAGGTTAGGTTAGGATTGGTTAAGTGAGGTTAGAAATAGTTGCCGATCCTACACAGCTTTCACTCAGGGCAGGTTAGGTTAGGATTGGTTAAGTGAGGCTAGAAATAGTTGCCGATCCTACACAGCTTTCACTCAGGGCAGGTTAGGTTAGGATTGGTTAAGTGAGGTTAGAAATAGTTGCCGATCCTACACAGCATTCACTCAGGGCAGGTTAGGTTAGGATTGGTTAAGTGAGGTTAGAAATAGTTGCCGATCCTACACAGCTTTCACTCAGGGCAGGTTAGGTTAGGATTGGTTAAGTGAGGTTAGAAATAGTTGCCGATCCTACACAGCTTTCACTCAGGGCAGGTTAGGTTAGGATTGGTTAAGTGAGGTTA
>JBAIZL010000384.1:3040000-3042500 GCA_036971475.1 Prosapia bicincta | reverse complement strand
ATATACTTTTAAGTGCTTTATCCAAAATAAAGATTGGTCGATGTGGCGCTGTTGCCACATTGCCGACAAATATTCATTTCGCGACACTTTTGTACTATTATTTTTTTCAAGCTGTCATGTTGGTTTAGTTTTAGCTACGTAAAAAATCTGAAGTGTAAATTTAGTTAAAATTTTGATAAAATGTGTACTTAAATTTTAACTAAATGAGAATTTATCTTACTACTCGTATTTTCCATGTGGTCTCGCGCCACCCTTGACTTGCCTTCACGCCCCCCAATTTGGGAACCCATACTGTAGAAAGTTCTTACTTTTTTTGATTTGATTGACAATCAAGACTCACAAATTGTTATCAAACACAACTGTTACAAATATATTTTTCCCTGTACAAAACAACTATTTAAAGCTTATCGTAAATTGGCATTATTAACATTTTGAGGGCAATCTGCACTCTACAATACAGAAAACAGTCAATTTCGTTTAAGAAAATGGTATTCCTGTACTTGTAATGGTGTTTTGGATTAAAATGTTATGTATGTGATTAAATGTTGCTAACGGATCTAAAGGTTAGCACAAGACAACTTCTCAATTGTTGTATTCAATTCCTTCTGTTAGTTCACACTCTCCTCATATATACCTTATAAACATTTTCAATCGTTAATATAATACATTTTATTCATCAAATCTAGTACAAATACATTTTTAAAAACTTGTAGTGGATGACACTCGATGTTAATACAGTTTTTTCAAATATTAATTCGTTAATTAAATTTATTGATTTAATTTTAGTTCTATATGGGAGAAAAACTGTTAACTAAATGAGCAAGGTATGCAATGTAGCTATTTCTTTCCATTTGGCTTGAAATAAGTGATAACATGTGATTTCATAAAACATCTGATTTTTATGTTATAGGTTATGTGGTGGAACAGCTGTTTTAATAATAATGTTATTACGTTACTTAATTATATTAAACGTAATTCATAATTAAAAAGTAATTAAAATATTTTTGTCTTTGTTGACCAAAGTAGGAATTAATTTTTTTAAAAATTACTTGTTTATTTGTTATGTTTAGAAGTTTTTCCAAAAGTGAATTTTAACTGATTCATACTGAGTTGTATAAAGACTTATAGAGGACGTGTAACTCTTACTCGCAAGGAAACAATTGCACAGAGGCTGAGTAAGTTATTTTGTAAAGCATTGTACGTAACATATAAACAATGCTGGACAGTCATCACGTATCGGGGAAACTATAGAGTTATGTGGATTGTTATCAAACACCAGTGTCTCACTCATACCTACAACATTTCGTCATTTAGTTAATAAAAGTCACAAATAATAATACTGTAACACGGACAGCTCCGACCTACTATCTGATTATATATATATATATATATATATATATATATATATATATATATATCTGATGTATCAATAAAAATTATAAATAATTTTACAAAATATTTTAATAATAATAAAAATAATTTACAACTATAATTTAAAACAATTTTTGAACTTTGAGTTGCTAAACCTGTTGTAAATGGGATTATAAAAAACATGTTTTTAAATCAGTTATCTCAGGTTGAAAACCAACTTTGTATTTCCTCAAAATGTAACTTAAAGAAGACGATATCGATTTATTCTGTCGAGTTATACATAGTCAGATAATCGTGTACCTTTCTGCCTGTCCTAACGCAAATGCTGGTAAAATTGATTTATAATACTGAGACATTCATCCTTTTAAATAAATAATATGAATGAAAATTTTCAAAGTCAATTCCTACTTAGGTCAACAAAGGAGTATTTTGTTTTAGTTACTTTGTATTTAATTATTACAATTAATATAAATAAAGTACCATAACCTGTGCGTTAAAACCGCTGTTCTATCACATTATCTATATCATAAAATCAGCTGTTTTATGAAATTATGTGTTATAGAGTAAGGCTCGGAGCCGGTAAGTGTGAAATATTCCCAGAAATGCTCATAGAATTCAACACAGCTTTCACTCATAGCAGGTTAGGTTAGGATTGGTTAAGTGAGGTTAGAAATAGTTGCCGATCCTACACAGCTTTCACTCAGGGCAGGTTAGGTTAGGATTGGTTAAGTGAGGTTAGAAATAGTTGCCGATCCTACACAGCTTTCACTCAGGGCAGGTTAGGTTAGGATTGGTTAAGTGAGGTTAGAAATAGTTGCCGATCCTACACAGCTTTCACTCAGGGCAGGTTAGGTTAGGATTGGTTAAGTGAGGTTAGAAATAGTTGCCGATCCTACACAGCTTTCACTCAGGGCAGGTTAGGTTAGGATTGGTTAAGTGAGGTTAGAAATAGTTGCCGATCCTACACAGCTTTCACTCAGGGCAGGTTAGGTTAGGATTGGTTAAGTGAGGTTAGAAATAGTTGCCGATCCTACACAGCTTTCACTCAGGGCAGGTTAGGTTAGGATTGGTTAAGTGAGGTTAGAAATAGTTGCCGATCCTACACAGCTTTCACTCAGGGCAGGTTAGG
>JBAIZL010000384.1:3022500-3035000 GCA_036971475.1 Prosapia bicincta | reverse complement strand
AAACTTGAAACAGTTTTGACGCAACATTACCATAAGGTAAGAAGGCCTTACTCACTTAGGCGACAGTAGGAACGACTGAAACTTGAAACAGTTTTGACGCAACATTACCATAAGGTAAGAAGGCCTTACTCACTTAGGCGACAGTAGGAACGACTGAAACTTGAAACAGTTTTGACGCAACATTACCATAAGCTAAGAAGGCCTTACTCACTTAGGCAACAGTAGGAACGACTGAAACTTTAAACAGTTTTGACGCAACATTACCATAAGCTAAGAAGGCCTTACTCACTTAGGCAACAGTAGGAACGACTGAAACTTTAAACAGTATTGATGCAACATTACCATAAGGTAAGAAGGCCTTACTCACTTAGGCAACAGTAGGAACGACTGAAACTTTAAACAGTTTTGACGCGACATTACCATAAGCTAAGAAGGCCTTACTCACTTAGGCGACACTAGGAACGACTGAAACTTAAACAGTTTTGACGCAACATTACCATAAGCTAAGAAGGCCTTACTCACTTAGGCGACAATAGGAACGACTGAAACTTTAAACAGTTTTGACGCAACATTACCATAAGGTAAGAAGGCCTTACTCACTTAGGCGACAGTAGGAACGACTGAAACTTTAAACAGTAATGATGCAACATTACCATAAGGCAAGAAGGCCTTACTCACTTAGGCGACAGTAGGAACGACTGCAACTTTAAACAGTTTTGACGCAACATTACCATAAGGCAAGAAGGCCTTACTCACTTAGGCGACACTAGGAACGACTGCAACTTTAAACAGTTTTGACGCAACATTACCATAAGGCAAGAAGGCCTTACTCACTTAGGCGACACTAGGTACGACTGCAACTTTAAACAGTTTTGACGCAACATTACCATAAGGCAAGAAGGCCTTACTCACTTAGGCGACAGTAGGAACGACTGCAACTTTAAACAGTTTTGACGCAACATTACCATAAGCTAAGAAGGCCTTACTCACTTAGGCAACAGTAGGAACGACTGAAACTTTAAACAGTTTTGACGCGACATTACCATAAGCTAAGAAGGCCTTACTCACTTAGGAGACACTAGGAACGACTGAAACTTTAAACAGTTTTGACGCAACATTACCATAAGCTAAGAAGGCCTTACTCACTTAGGCGACAATAGGAACGACTGAAACTTTAAACAGTTTTGACGCAACATTACCATAAGGCAAGAAGGCCTTACTCACTTAGGCGACAGTAGGAACGACTGAAACTTTAAACAGTTTTGACGCAACATTACCATAAGGCAAGAAGGCCTTACTCACTTAGGCGACAGTAGGAACGACTGAAACTTTAAACAGTTTTGACGCAACATTACCATAAGGTAAGAAGGCCTTACTCACTTAGGCGACAGTAGGAACGACTGAAACTTTAAACAGTAATGATGCAACATTACCATAAGGCAAGAAGGCCTTACTCACTTAGGCGACAGTAGGAACGACTGCAACTTTAAACAGTTTTGACGCAACATTACCATAAGGCAAGAAGGCCTTACTCACTTAGGCGACACTAGGAACGACTGCAACTTTAAACAGTTTTGACGCAACATTACCATAAGGCAAGAAGGCCTTACTCACTTAGGCGACAGTAGGAACGACTGAAACTTTAAACAGTTTTGACGCAACATTACCAGAAGGCAAGAAGGCCTTACTCACTTAGGCGACAGTAGGAACGACTGCAACTTTAAACAGTTTTGACGCAACATTACCATAAGGCAAGAAGGCCTTACTCACTTAGGCGACAGTAGGAACGACTGCAACTTTAAACAGTTTTGACGCAACATTACCATAAGGCAAGAAGGCCTTACTCACTTAGGCGACAGTAGGAACGACTGCAACTTTAAACAGTTTTGACGCAACATTACCATAAGGCAAGAAGGCCTTACTCACTTAGGCGACAGTAGGAACGACTGCAACTTTAAACAGTTTTGACGCAACATTACCATAAGCTAAGAAGGCCTTACTCACTTAGGCGACAGTAGGAACGACTAAAACTTTAAACAGTTTTGACGCAACATTACCATAAGGTAAGAAGGCCTTACTCACTTAGGCGACAGTAGGAAAGACTGAAACTTTAAACAGTTTTGACGCAACATTACCATAAGGTAAGAAGGCCCTACTCACTTAGGCGACAGTAGGAACGACTGAAACTTGAAACAGTTTTGACGCAACATTACCATAAGGTAAGAAGGCCTTACTCACTTAGGCGACAGTAGGAACGACTGAAACTTTAAACAGTTTTGACGCAACATTACCATAAGGTAAGAAGGCCTTACTCACTTAGGCGACAGTAGGAACGACTGAAACTTTAAACAGTTTTGACGCGACATTACCATAAGGTAAGAAGGCCTTACTCACTTAGGCGACAGTAGGAACGACTGAAACTTGAAACAGTTTTGACGCAACATTACCATAAGGTAAGAAGGCCTTACTCACTTAGGCGACAGTAGGAACGACTGAAACTTGAAACAGTTTTGACGCAACATTACCATAAGGTAAGAAGGCCTTACTCACTTAGGCGACAGTAGGAACGACTGAAACTTGAAACAGTTTTGACGCAACATTACCATAAGCTAAGAAGGCCTTACTCACTTAGGCAACAGTAGGAACGACTGAAACTTTAAACAGTATTGATGCAACATTACCATAAGCTAAGAAGGCCTTACTCACTTAGGCAACAGTAGGAACGACTGAAACTTTAAACAGTTTTGACGCGACATTACCATAAGCTAAGAAGGCCTTACTCACTTAGGCGACACTAGGAACGACTGAAACTTAAACAGTTTTGACGCAACATTACCATAAGCTAAGAAGGCCTTACTCACTTAGGCGACAATAGGAACGACTGAAACTTTAAACAGTTTTGACGCAACATTACCATAAGGCAAGAAGGCCTTACTCACTTAGGCGACAGTAGGAACGACTGAAACTTTAAACAGTTTTGACGCAACATTACCATAAGGTAAGAAGGCCTTACTCACTTAGGCGACAGTAGGAACGACTGAAACTTTAAACAGTAATGATGCAACATTACCATAAGGCAAGAAGGCCTTACTCACTTAGGCGACAGTAGGAACGACTGCAACTTTAAACAGTTTTGACGCAACATTACCATAAGGCAAGAAGGCCTTACTCACTTAGGCGACACTAGGAACGACTGCAACTTTAAACAGTTTTGACGCAACATTACCATAAGCTAAGAAGGCCTTACTCACTTAGGCGACACTAGGAACGACTGCAACTTTAAACAGTTTTGACGCAACATTACCATAAGGCAAGAAGGCCTTACTCACTTAGGCGACAGTAGGAACGACTGCAACTTTAAACAGTTTTGACGCAACATTACCATAAGCTAAGAAGGCCTTACTCACTTAGGCAACAGTAGGAACGACTGAAACTTTAAACAGTTTTGACGCGACATTACCATAAGCTAAGAAGGCCTTACTCACTTAGGAGACACTAGGAACGACTGAAACTTTAAACAGTTTTGACGCAACATTACCATAAGCTAAGAAGGCCTTACTCACTTAGGCGACAATAGGAACGACTGAAACTTTAAACAGTTTTGACGCAACATTACCATAAGGCAAGAAGGCCTTACTCACTTAGGCGACAGTAGGAACGACTGAAACTTTAAACAGTTTTGACGCAACATTACCATAAGGCAAGAAGGCCTTACTCACTTAGGCGACAGTAGGAACGACTGAAACTTTAAACAGTTTTGACGCAACATTACCATAAGGTAAGAAGGCCTTACTCACTTAGGCGACAGTAGGAACGACTGAAACTTTAAACAGTAATGATGCAACATTACCATAAGGCAAGAAGGCCTTACTCACTTAGGCGACAGTAGGAACGACTGCAACTTTAAACAGTTTTGACGCAACATTACCATAAGGCAAGAAGGCCTTACTCACTTAGGCGACACTAGGAACGACTGCAACTTTAAACAGTTTTGACGCAACATTACCATAAGGCAAGAAGGCCTTACTCACTTAGGCGACACTAGGAACGACTGCAACTTTAAACAGTTTTGACGCAACATTACCATAAGGCAAGAAGGCCTTACTCACTTAGGCGACAGTAGGAACGACTGCAACTTTAAACAGTTTTGACGCAACATTACCATAAGGCAAGAAGGCCTTACTCACTTAGGCGACAGTAGGAACGACTGCAACTTTAAACAGTTTTGACGCAACATTACCATAAGGCAAGAAGGCCTTACTCACTTAGGCGACAGTAGGAACGACTGCAACTTTAAACAGTTTTGACGCAACATTACCATAAGGCAAGAAGGCCTTACTCACTTAGGCGACAGTAGGAACGACTGCAACTTTAAACAGTTTTGACGCAACATTACCATAAGCTAAGAAGGCCTTACTCACTTAGGCGACAGTAGGAACGACTAAAACTTTAAACAGTTTTGACGCAACATTACCATAAGGTAAGAAGGCCTTACTCACTTAGGCGACAGTAGGAACGACTGAAACTTTAAACAGTTTTGACGCAACATTACCATAAGGTAAGAAGGCCCTACTCACTTAGGCGACAGTAGGAACGACTGAAACTTTAAACAGTATTGATGCAACATTACCATAAGGTAAGAAGGCCTTACTCACTTAGGCGACAGTAGGAACGACTGAAACTTTAAACAGTTTTGACGCAACATTACCATAAGCTAAGAAGGCCTTACTCACTTAGGCGACAGTAGGAACGACTAAAACTTTAAACAGTTTTGACGCAACATTACCATAAGGTAAGAAGGCCCTACTCACTTAGGCGACAGTAGGAACGACTGAAACTTTAAACAGTATTGATGCAACATTACCATAAGGTAAGAAGGCCTTACTCACTTAGGCGACAGTAGGAACGACTGCAACTTTAAACAGTTTTGACGCGACATTACCATAAGCTAAGAAGGCCTTACTCACTTAGGCGACAGTAGGAACGACTAAAACTTTAAACAGTTTTGACGCAACATTACCATAAGGTAAGAAGGCCTTACTCATTTAGGCGACAGTAGGAACGACTGAAACTTTAAACAGTTTTGACTCACAAACCAATAAAATCAACTCGGTTCAAATTAACTCGCAGACGGCTTCTTAATTGAACTGTCACGTTACAAGGTTTAATGAATGCTCGGCAGTCAACACCACCTAATCTGCATTTGTACATTCGTGTGCGCGCGCGCGGGGTGCATTGTGCACACAAATAATAAACATAACCGTTCGTATATTAATTGTATCATAACGCACTCACTAGCACTTACACAAACACACACACACACACGCGCACGCACGCACACCTATACAGATCTTTTAAGGTAGTATATAACATTACTTTCCCAGGATTCGATATAAGTTACATCAGTTATCCAATAAGAAGTCAGAAAATTAAGAACGCATTCTCCATGTATTGCATAAACAACTAATAAATAAAAAATGTTTGAAGGAAATTCCTACCTAGTCCAAAAAATAAAAATTTTGGTTTACTTACTTTTTATTAAATAATTATAGCAATATATAAGCAAAGTAACATAACCAATGCATTGAAATAGCTGTTCTACCACATTCCTATGCCATAAAATCAGCTGTTTTATGAATTCATACGTTATCACGTATTTTAAGCGAAATTAGGCGGTATATATCATACCTTGCCTCTTCAGTTTTTCTCCCATATAAAATTAATATAATTCATTATTAAATATAATAAATGAATTAATAATTAAAAAACTGTATTAGCATTAAATATCACTCACTACAAGTTTAAAATAAAGTAAATATTTTTTTTTATATCCCTCGATTTTAAAAATGACTAAAAAGTGTAAAATAGTTTTTCATGGACCTTCACAATTTTGAGGAATTGTTAGTGGATATGGATATATTTGTTAGGGGCTAACTCTTAATACAAGAATTATTTATTAATTTATATTCAAAGCTTTTTGGTGATAAACAGTACCAACATCATCAGGAATGAATAATATAATAATGCAAGATATAAAACAAGAAATGCATGAATAAACAAGAAAACACACACACACACACACACACACACACACACACACACACACACACACACACACACACACACACACACATATATATGTTTTTTTGTATAATATCTTGTAATCAAATCAACTGAGTTATTTAAATACAAGATTCATTTATTAATTTAATTCAGAGCGTTGATAAACATTGAAAACATAAAACTTATAAAAGAAATTAACAAAGGATTAAGAATGAACATACATGAAGCAATCGAAATATAAAAATACAGTAATAATAAAAAAAAAAATAAATGAACAAATTTACATAGATTCTAAATCTGATACTATCTTCAATGTCTATAATGATGTGGCAACAAGATAGACTTGGTCATTTGTATGAATGTGGCAACAATGTTATTTCTAACTTAACATAAATGTTATATCTTGCATTATTATATTATTCATTCCTGATGATGCTGGTACTGTTTATTAACGAAAAGCTTTGAATAAAATTAATAAATAAATCTTTTTTTTGAATACCTCATATATATATATATATATATATATATATATATATATATATATATATATAGAGAGAGAGAGAGAGAGAGAGAGAGAAAGAGAGAGAGAGAGAGAGTGAGATAGTATGATTTAATTTTCGTAACCAAGAATAATAGAGGAATTACTTTTGAATCGATAATTTCCGTTCGCTATCGATACTGAAATTTAGACTTTACTAATGTTGCAAATTATGTTCCATAGCGAACGAAAACGTTTAAAAACTTTAGTTCTCAAACATTAAACAATTCTAGCTATTAAAATCCATAAATATTTTGTCGATACTTTTATTGATAAAAATAGAAAAATTTACATAGTTAATTTGAGTATTGTATGATTTTATTATTTTTTTAAAAAGTCAATGAACTTGAAGCACTAAATTAAATTTAATTATAAATAAATTATTGACTTTCCCTTTGTTGAGTGTTGTAAAAGTATTTAAGGCAGTAAAAAAATGAATAATTTCAAGTCTTCAATAAGTTAAGTATGCCACCAGTAGACCAAACATTTTAAACATTGTTTACGTAAAATAATAGCTTATTAATCTTCTAGCCTGTCCCACAAGACATTTTATACGACATTTCCGTTGTAAACAGAGTTCTCTAGAAAGAAATTTATGAAATAAAAATACATACTCGTTTGATATTTCCTGTCCATAAATCTCTATTTTAAAATTTACTGGTAAAAGATTATTTTATATATTTTGAAATTAAACGAGGACCACAATGAACTAGAATTGTACATTATTTATCGTTTGCTACAATATAACTTTCTTATAAATGGGTTAGGTTGTAATGATCAGCTGTTCATGATAAATCTGGTTAACGGAATATAGATAATAGAAGAAATGAAAATATCAGCTGTTTTCAAAATCGGTAAAACCAATATTGAACTTAGTAAAGGCAGAATACTGATGTACTGTTTTTACGTTGTTAAAAAATATATTTTATAAATATGTGTTTGAGATAGCATTCTTGTTTTTAAGAACAAGCTAGAATATTTATAATGCTCAAATTTAACCTCACCTCTTGACTAATTTCCTTAGCTTGTGATATGGTATATATTTTAAGCTATATAACTTTATTTATATACTTGAGTTTACCTCCAACTTTATCTCACTCTCCTGATATATATCTTGTACAAAGTTTCAATCATTATGTTATTAAAACAAATAAAAACATACACAAAACTCACAAATTAATCATTTATTTACTCATTCGCGTTTCAATGACAAAGCCATCTCCATAATTGAGTGTTCAAAACTCACTGATAATGATGACTTTGTCATTGAAACGCGTATTAGTAAATAAATGATTAATTTGTGAGTTTTGTGAATGTTTTTATTCGTTTTAACATAACCTCACAAGCTCAAAGAATAGTTGCACATTCTGTTTTTGTTCATCCAGTTAAGTTCAAATAAGTTTTTTTTTAAACCTATAGTGGATGACAATTAATGTTAATTGTTCAGTTCCAGTTCCTAGAAATATTTCTCAAAGATGGCTATGAATCCCCCTCCCCATCTGGTTTTCGTTGAAATCTAAATTGTACAACCTTAAACTGTTGCCATGGTTACCACACAGTATCATAAATAGTGCTCTAGAATAATTAAAATAAAACTTTTCTTTGTAAAACTCAGTAGGAATTTACTTAAACATTTTTTAAATATTATTTGTTTGGAAATAGGCATCCAAATTATCGATATATCTCCATTCCCATTTTGATCGACTTAACATAACTTACAAACATTACCATTAGCTTATCCATATGAAACATCAATGTTTGTACTTATACTCTAATGTTTGTCAACAATAATGATTGTTTCATACGGCGATCCTTCAGTTGCCATAGAGACAATTTATGTAATTATTGTCTAACAAAAGCTTGTTCTGCATGTTGACAGAAAATATCTTTCGCTACTGAATTTATTTTATTTTCTGCAATGCTCAATATATGATTGTTATATTATTGAACTACTTTGTTAGTTGAACAAGTAATATAAAATAAATTAAGTAAATTCCGATTGAGGTTAACAAAGATCGTTTTATTTCAGTTACCTTAGAGCATTATTTATGATATTGTGTGATAACCATGGCAACTGTGTAAGTTTATATAATCCAGGAAAAAAATTCATTTACGTCTTTAAAAAATATATTTCTAGGTATTGAAAAGTTGGCGCAGTGCCAAGGCGCGCTAGACTTTGAACATGAAGATTCTCAGTTCGAATCCGGCTGACCCCACAAATTTTATAATTTAATTATTGAATAAATATTTGGAAAAATCTGCATTAACATCAATTGTCATCTACCATAGGTTAAAAAAATTGGTTTGAACTTGACTGGATGATTAAAAAACTATTTGATTAACGATTGAAAATTTGTACAAGATAAATCAGGAGAATGTGAGATAATAGAAGGTGATTCGCAGGTCGTTCTTTAGTCACAGATCTAGATTGTATTAAATTAAATTCTTCATCTGTTAATTTTTGGCCGTCCCCTATCTGAGTTGTGCACAGTTCAAAGTGCTTATATTGTCCGTAGCGAAATCATAAAGTTACATTGTTGTCAAAATTCGTTATCGTACGACATTTGTAGACTGGCATTAGCTGGTAATTGTTTTACAGTTCCGCCAAGACAATCGCAAGCATTATTGCCATGAGAGTAGCGTAAAACTGCCAATTGACTTCTATTGTTGGTGCAAACACAAATTATAAAGCTTTTTTCTGTTATATTGGGCTTCATCAGGAAAATATGTGATCGTTTTAAGATAAAAAGGCAGTTTGATTCGAGACTCTTAGAAGGTTTTTTTTTTTGAAAAATAGGAGGCAGAAGTGTTATACTGCATCTGACATGAAAACATACTAAAGATTTTTCAATTTCCCCTCCCATTTGTAATAAATAATGAAGGGCTGAATGGTAGCTTGGTGGTAGTCCAGTGAAAAGATTGAGTCTCGTCTCTTATTATGATAGAACATTTGGTAAAATCACAACTAGCTCTTACATTTCTTCAGTTAGTTACATTTCTCCTTTATTCCACTGCAGCGTATTTTTGCTGATTTGATATATTGCAAGCGTTATTAGTGTCTCTAAAAATCGTCAATAAAATAATTTTTTCCCTGAATAAGGCGATAAAATGAATATGGAAACGATTAGTAGCAATATGTTAAGACTAATATGAAAATTAAATTTAGCTTTTATAGAGCCTTGATTTTAATAATCCGGCCGTAATCTGTCAGAACATTTACAGTTTACTGTAATACAATGCTACCTCATTACTAGTTGTGATGATAATTTAATCTTAGTCCTAGGTATAATGTAATGTATAACTAGTGTGTAATGTATAACTAGTGTGTAATGTATAACTAGTGCGGAATGTATAGCTAGTGTGTAATGTATAACTAGTGTGTAATGTATAACTAGTGTGTAATGTGTAACTAGTGTGTAATGTGTAACTAGTGTGTAATGTATAACTAGTGTGTAATGTGTAACTAGTGTGTAATGTATAACTAGTGTGTAATATATACTAGTGTGTAATGTATAACTAGTGTGTAATGTATTAATAGTGTGTAATGTATAACTAGTGTGTAATGTATGACTAGTGTGTAATGTGTAACTAGTGTGTAATGTATAACTAGTGTGTAATGTGTAACTAGTGTGCAATGTGTAACTAGTGTGTAATGTATAACGAGTGTGTAATGTATAACTAGTGTGTAATGTATAACTAGTGTGTAATGTATAACTAGTGTGTAATGTATAACTAGTGTGTAATGTATAACTAGTGTGTAATGTATAACTAGTGTGTAATGTATAACTAGTGTGTAATGTATAACTAGTGTGTAATGTATAACTAGTGTGTAATGTATAACTAGTGTGTAATGTATAACTAGTGTGTAATGTATAACTAGTGTGTAATGTATAACTAGTGTGTAATGTATAACTAGTGTGTAATGTATAACTAGTGTGTAATGTATAACTAGTGTGTAATGTATAACTAGTGTGTAATGTATAACTAGTGTGTAATGTATAACTAGTGTGTAATGTATAACTAGTGTGTAATGTATAACTAGTGTGTAATGTATAACTAGTGTGTAATGTATAACTAGTGTGTAATGTATAACTAGTGTGTAATGTATAACAAAATTATAAAAACGACAAACCAGGAAGCAGAAAATTTAGAACGTATGTATTGAGATTATATACTAAGTTAGATACTGTGATAGCAAACATTCTTTTTTACAATAAGAAAACATTTGTATCCTATTCTGAAGTTTTGCATGCATGTAGTCAGTTATAGCGTAAGTCACATATACGTTTAAAACAAAATCGAAGGCTACCTATTGTGGGTCTTTCAAAAACAGATTGTGGCGGTTCTTTAAAAACTTTAAAATTTACCAAATGCACTCTTGTGACAGATCAAATTAAAGAGCATTTAAAATGTAAAAGAATGCTACAATATTTGGCTCTCTATGTGCATAGTTTTTTAGTTAGGTAATTTTAAAGATTCCGAAACAAGACCGAAAATTGTTGATTTTTGGATTTGCACCAGAAAAATCTAAAATTATACATTTTTGCTAGTCTTGGATGGTACAACTTGTATTTACCATAGGCTGAAATTGGTTTATTTGGCATGGAATGTTCTGGGCTGTTTCATCCTCTTTAATCTTCTCCTTTATCGTTCCCCATACGTAGGCGTCAGGTGGTGTAAGATCGGAGGAGTGGGCTGGGTAAGGTGAGTTTGTACTAAGGGAGGTGAGGCAGTTACAAAAAGCTCTTGAGGGAAGCAATGTTGTCTAAGGCAGTGTGGTTGGTTGTGCCATCTCGTTGGAATCATTTCGGGTGCAACAAAATCTCCTAAGGTCTCCTATAATACGACCAAGAGCTACCTTATATTGGTCACTCTACTTCAGCTGATTCAGTGTCAGGACTGTTTATTTTGGGGCAAACGAAATTAAAAGTGGAGAAAATATAATTAATTATAGACAATATGAAAACAAAGTATTTTAAAACTCGATCTAGTTTTACAAATATGAGCGTTAAAAATGTCAAAATAAATATTGCACATTTATTTACTAAAGCTACTAAAATCCGTTAAATTTTTTAAACATTTTTTAAAAAGAAATTTGAAATACTTTGTACTCGCATATCCCAGGGTCATCATTACCATGGCAACCTCCTTTAAGCACTTGTGATTAATTCGGTTTAGAACAATAAACAAGTTTACGTCCATATTATTGTTTACAACTGTCGTAAACGTTAATAGTATCGATCTCATTGTTAACATGATAGTGTTGTTCTTGGTGCCATTGTTATTGCGTTCGTTATGTTGAATGCGGTGCGGACAGACACAGGTTCACTGTGTGATGACAGCGAAAATGTAGATTTAGACTCCAGTAGAATTAGCAGTTATTAAATACAAATAGCCTTTCCTAAATGTACAGCTATTACATAGGTATTTGGTCTAGAATATCTCCGTACGTCGTCAACAGGTAGAACGAAGCTATTTTGTCGACGGTGCACGAAGCTCATGAGGATATTAATATTAATAAAGGCCTCGAGCTTATAGTTTTACAAAATATTCACATTATTGTAATATATATATATATATATATATATATATATATATATATATAAATGTTTGTTTGTATGGGCCTTATGCATTACTAAACCACTAATAAGAATGCCATGAAACTTTGGGGAATTGTTGTGTCATTCCTGGGAAGGTTTTTGGCATAATAAGTCTCAGGAGCATAGCTAGGGACGGCACAGTGGGTACGTGATCCCCTACACCAAATAATTTAGGAGAAAAATATTAACCTTTAAACGTTGCTAGGTTCTTAGCAAAACAGCTTTCTGACGACGTAACAACTTTTTACAAATTTGTAAGTGCCAAAATAGCATAAAATATGGTTTATAGAAATAAAAAT
>JBAIZL010000384.1:2882500-3020000 GCA_036971475.1 Prosapia bicincta | reverse complement strand
TTTAAGTTTAAATGGCATGATAGGCGCTGTTGATATTAATTTAATTCTTGGTAAAAATATGTTTTATTTTCCAGAACCAGTGATTACTTCTAATTTAATACACTTGTAAAACATATGTAATGTGATAAGACGTACTCCATTCACTAAACCTGATCCTAAATTTATATTTGTAACTAACCTTTAATACTGTTAAAATATTTGTAGACAGCTGAAATATTTGAAAATCATACTCTGCTCTTTTTCATTACAATGTTTTTCTTATGGAGATTTTGGGTATTTTAAGTTCCTCAAAACCCTATAAATGTTGTAAATTGAAAAAAAACCTATATTTTTACCCGCTCCTTCGTGTCACATTTAATTTGAGCTATCTCCCAGCTCTGTACTATCTCCCAAGCTCCCACAATATCTCTCAAAATTCGGCTTACGGATATATATATATATATATATATATATATATATATATATATATATATATATATATATATATAAATATCGCAATATGTATTTTTGTGTATTAATAAAGAACTAAGTCAAAATACAAATACAAGAATTATAAAATTGTAAATTCTATTATAATTCTTGTATTTGTATTTTGACTTAGTTCTTTATATATATATATATATATATATATATATATATATAAAGAACATAAGTCAAAATACAAATACAAGAATTATAATTGAATTTACAATTCAAAGCTTTTCGTTAGCTAACAGCACCAACATCATCAGGAATATTAAACAATTAAAATTAACATATGTGCAAATTAGATCAAATAAATAGCTATGCCAAATCAATTACAATGTTGTTAAATTTTTTTTATTTTGCTGCCCTAACGTTACAAACACTGAATATATTATCAAATTTAGATTTTACTTGTATTTGTTCATTTATCAACTCATTATTAGACTAGTATTATATTTATGTATTTCTAAAGCTTCATAAATATTCATTCTCAGGCCTTTGTTAATTTCTTTTACAAGTTTCATATTATCTATATTAGGAAATATGTGATTATTATTAATACAATGACTAGCAAAATTTGATTTATAAGTTTCTGGCTTTTTATATGCATTAAAATGCTCTTTATATCTATCTTTAAGTTTTTTCTTAGTTTGTCCTATATAAACTTTATTACAATAATCACATTCTAATTTATATACACCGTTTGTTTCATGCATATTAATAATATTATTATTATTCATTATATTTATTAATTTATTATTAGTATTATATGCGAATTTTATGTTGCTACCTTTAAACAATTTTGTGATATTTTTTACTTCATTACCAAAAAATGTAAATGAAGTCCATATGACGCATAATGATGAAAATGTCATATGGACTTCATTTACATTTTTTGGTAATGAAGTAAAAAATATCACAAAAATTGTTTAAAGGTAGCAACATAAAATTCGCATATAATACTAATAATAAATTAATAAATATAATGAATAATAATATTATTATTAATATGCATGAAAAAAACGGTGTATATAAATTAGAATGTGATCATTATAATAAAGTTTATATAGGACAAACTAAGAAAAAACTTAAAGATAGATATAAAGAGCATTTTAATGCATATAAAAAGCCAGAAATTTATAAATCAAATTTTGCTAGTCATTGTATTAATAATAATCACATATTTCCTAATATAGATAATATGAAACTTGTAAAAGAAATTAACAAAGGCCTGAGAATGAATATTTATGAAGCTTTAGAAATACATTAATATAATAATAATAATGAGTTGATAAATGAACAAATACAAGTAAAATCTAAATTTGATAATATATTCAGTGTTTGTAATGTTAGGGCAGCAAAATAAATTTTTTTTTTTTTAACAACATTGTAATTGATTTGGCATAGCTATTTATTTGATCTAATTTGCTCATGTATTAATTTTAATTGTTTAATATTCCTGATGATGTTGGTACTGTTAGCCAACGAAAAGCTTTGAATTGTAAATTCAATTATAATTCTTGTATTTGTATTTTGACTTAGTTCTTTATACATACATACATACATATATATATATATATATATATATATATATATATATATATATATATATATATATATATATATATATATTGCTTAAATTTTCAATCGTTAATAAAATACTTTTTATTCAATCACTCAAGTTTAAATACATTTATTAGGATACGGTCGAACTGAGCCCTCGGTTAAAACATTCCTAGGCGGATTACCGTCAACCCTCAGTTGGTCGGGGTTGAATTGGGCCCCTGGTCAGTCGGGCAACATTAGTTGTGTTAAGTGATCAGACATTTGTTTTTATTTTAATGTACGATAGAATTAAAAACTAAAACATAATGGAAGCAAATAAATACAAAAAAACTTTACTAAAACATAAAGAATTATAAAATGCATTAAAAATACCGTACTTTCATATTTTAATTATTATTTAAACTTAGGAATAATCCTACCCAATAACCTAGTGCTCGCCAGGTCTACGTTGTTGGGTTTTATCATTTTCCTGCACATATAACATAAAATATTATTACACGACTATTCATCTACTCAAGTACAAATGCATTTTTTTAACTTGTAGTGGATGACACTTGACGTGATTACAGTCTTTTTTAAATATTAAATAAATAATTAAGTTTAGTGAGTTAATTTTAGTTTTGTATAGGAGAAAAACTCTTTACAAAAGGGGCAACTTATGCAAAATAGCTATTTCGCCCCCTTTGGTTCAGAACAAGTGATAACATTATTTCATGAAACAGCTGATTTTATGTTCTAGGTTACGTGGTAGAACAGCTGTTTTAACGCATATGTTATGTCATTTTATTTATATTAATTGTAAATATTAATTAAAACGTAAGTAAAATAATTTTTTCTCGTTTACGTAAGTAAGAATTGACTTTAAACATTTGTGGTTTATATTACTTGTTTTTATTGAAACTTAATAAGGGATGAGTAGGGGCTCTGTCCATATGAAACCGTTTAAAGAATAAACACTATGGAATAAGGTGTGTAGGAGGGAAGTTTGTGTAAGGTTTAGTCTCGAATACCTAAAGCTAAATGTGATCCCTATCCCGCATGCTCTCGAATACACTCTTTTGTGAAACCGCTTTCTGCTGCAGCTCTATCTCTCTGTATCAGTATGCAAGCGGTAACAAGCTTTGAGTACTCCATCAAGTCCTGGAGACCTTCCAATGTCCTTATAACACTAAACTTATTCGGTTCACCAGGTTCGAAGCCTGATTCGTTTAGGTCGAAGCCGGGCGGGTCATCAGAGCCCGATACCTGATACTCATTTGCCATCTAGCGACTGGCGGGGAAACTCCAAAACTGTGATGAGTTCTATAAAAGTAGGTATGAATCCTTTTCTACGCCAGGGTATCTTTATACATGATCCCAATTCAGCAGAATAGGTTTAGCAACAGGAGCGTGCCTACTGACTACTAAATCTTCGAGTAGAGATTTATGGCTGCCACAAGCCATAAATGCTAACGACTCGGTCCATATGAGCCATATTGACCTTGAAATTCATATTATATTTGCTAAAAAATGATTACATTGCCCTTTTTTTCTAAACGGTTTTACATAAATAAAATTGATTTATGTAAACATTAGATGTTGAAAATATTGATAAAATTAATTTAAAATTTACGTAGGTGTTTATTTGTTGCCAGTTTCAAATTGCTAGTTAATAAACCTTATATATTACATTGGCAACTTTCAAAAATATCTCCTATTTCGATCGGTTTTTTGTACTACTGCAGTATTTCTTTATAAATAAAAAAGTAACTTTTTTCCTGAAACGAACGTCATAATTTTTAAAAATATTTCCCATTATTCTAGATTTAAGGAAATTACAGATAAATAAGAGTTTTAAGAATATAATTAAGAAAAGAAAAATAGTGTGCAAGGCCTCTAAGCAAATTAGGAGTTTTCACGAAGTATATGTAAAAAATAGAGAAGTTGAGAATGGTATGGAAGAAAGGTAGACTAACACAGGATCAGGAGGTTAAAGAACCATAAACCAGTAGGAGATGGATAGTCAGGGAAAACCTTTTGATGGCGGTAGAACAAGGACTAAAGGAAGAGTTTAAGAGAGCAAGAGTGAGAATGAAAGTGGTGCGTTTTAATCTCATTAAGGTTGACATTTCTAAGAGATTTTGAAGTCAAACCGTATGTAAGATATGAGAGGATAGGGGAGTGATTTGAAGAAATAGGCCAAATATTTGAAATGAATTGGAAGATGAATGGAAGGGGTGAAAGGAAGAATATGAGAGTGGAGATGCAATAAGTATGAAAAAATTACATAAGGAATTAAAAATATTTATGAACAAGAGGAATGAGTTGAAGGAAATAATTAAGAGAAACAAAAGGAGAATAAAACAGACAAAGAACTGAGATAAAATGTTGAAGAAATACAAAAAACCTATTTGTAGAACAGATATAGTATGAATAAGGGATCAGTGGAAGTTGATTGTGATGAAAGAAGATCGACATAAGAAAACACAAGAATAAATAAAGGAAAGAGTGAAATATAACAATTATACGTATAAAGACACAAGAAGAGAATAAATCTAAAACCAAAGAAGAAATTAATCAAATGAATAAAAAAGATACAAAAAGGTAGGAGAAAAATAAATGGAAGTTAGAATTTAAATGAGAAGAAACAAGATCAAAGGTTGTAAATGATTGCTAAGAAACATTGACAGGAATGAACTGCGAAAGAGAGGAGATGGAAAGTAATAAAGATCAAGAAGATGTACATCACCAGTTTAAGACAAACATTTCGAGGACAGGACAAGCAGTAGAAAAGTAAAAATATAGAAAAGCACTGTACTAAATACAAGAGAGCAGATATTCAGAGGTATAAATAAAATGTAGATATAAAACCAAGAAATATATAGTTCAAGTAATGGATAAGGAAACAAAGAAAGGAAATGTTTCTGTAAATATGAAAAATATTAATTTGTAATTTTGTATTTATAAACTCCTAATTTCTAAAATATTTCCTAACTTTAACCAAGTATAGCACGATTCCCTCAAGTGATGTACACATTTTGTTCCACTACAGCAAACCTTAAATGGTTCCAGACTTTAAGCGCACACTTTATATGAAAACAGGAGATAAAAGTGGTATTTGTATAAGAAGAAGAAAGTTCTACATTGGAGAAAGTTTTTATAATCTTAGACCAGCAGCCTTCACTTTAGTGCGTAACCGTGCTCAAAACAAAAAGCTCCCGTAGAATGATGTATTTCAAACTTTGCTAAAACTCGCAAAGTTTTTTATGGATGAAAAAAAGTTCCGGAATTATTTAAGTCTAGATCCCACAGCGTATACTGAAACGGGATATATTCCCCATAATATCGGAAAAGACATGCTTGCTTATTCCAGAACTCGTTCCTTTAAAGTGTTGAACCAGTTGCGAAAAGAAAAGTTTTCATTAAGTAAGCAAAACCGATAAAAGTTCTAACTGATAAAAAATAACTATTTTGATCATAAATGCTTATATTATATTTTATATAGTGTTATTGTAATTGGTTGTGTGTGTTAAATGTCTCAGCTCATTTAAATTCGTTAAATAACCATTGGATTACCCAAGCGTTCAGCTCATTTAAATTCTTCAAATACTTATTGCATCTCCTAAGCGATAGGTCCTTTGAATACGTTAAATAATCAATAAATTGCCTAAGCGCTAGCTCATTTAAATTCGTTAAATAACTATTGGATTACCCAAGTGTTGAGCTCATTTAAATTCTTCAAATACATATTGCATTTCCTAAGCGAGAGCTCCTTTGAATTCGTTAAATAACCATTAAATTACCTAAGCGATAGCTCATTTAAATTCGTTAAATAGCCATTGGATTATCCAAGGGTTCAGTTCATTTAAATTCTTTAAATAGCCATTGCATCTCTTAAGCGACAGCTCCTTTGGATTCGTTAAATTACCATTAAATTACCTAAGCGACAGCTCCTTTGAATTCGTTAAATAACCATTGGATTACCCAAGAGTTCAGCTCGTTTAAATTCTTCAAATAGCCATTGCATATCCTAAGCGATAGCTCCTTTGAATTTGTTAAATAACCATTAAATTACCTAAGCGATAGCTCATTTAAATTCGTTAAATAACCGTTAGATTACCCAAGAGTTCAGCTCGTTTAAATTCTTCAAATAGCCATTACATAACCTAAGCGATAGATCCTTTGAATTCTTTGAATAACCATTAAATTACCTAAGCGATAGCTCATTTAAATTCGTTAAATAACCGTTAGATTACCCAAGAGTTCAGCTCGTTTAAATTCTTCAAATAGCCATTGCATATCCTAAGCGATAGCTCCTTTGAATTCGTTAAATAACCATTAAATTACCTAAGCGATAGCTCATTTAAATTCGTTAAATAACCGTTAGATTACCCAAGAGTTTAGCTCGTTTAAATTCTTCAAATAGCCATTACATAACCTAAGCGATAGATCCTTTGAATTCTTTGAATAACCATTAAATTACTTAAGCGATAGCTCATTTAAATTCGTTAAATAGTGATTGGATTACTTGGGCGGTAGCTCATTTAAATTCGTTAAATAACCGTTAAATTACCCAAGAGTTCAGCTCATTTAAATTCTTCAAATAGCCATTGCATAACCTAAGCGATAGATCCTTTGAATTCTTTGAATAACCATTAAATTACTTAAGCGATAGCTCATTTAAATTAGTTAAATAGCCATAGGATCACCTTAGTTACCAGCTTATTTAAATTCGTTAAACAGCCATTGGATCACTTTAACATTGCATTAGCCCAATCAAATTTTTTAAATATATTTTGCATCGCCTAAGCGATCAGGTGTTTCGGTAGAATAACAATGGAATAAAAAGGTTTCAAAGCTCAAAGTTTGGGAGATAAACTGAACTTAAACAAGAATGGCAACACTCTGTTTATATATTGACAAAGTTTCATATAATTACAGACATGTTCGTAACAGATATAGATAAATATTAATGTATCAATATTTACTTTTTTAAGTTGGACACAATAAAATAATTGTCAATGTAATAAAATTTGACTCCACTTTTGAACCATTGCAGGAGGGATAAATATTTATTTCCTTATAATTATTTCCGCTACTAAAAAACTAATTAAAGTTAAAAGGTGGAATTTTAATTTAAAAAAAAACGCAACGTTTCGTGCAACAGTGTATTAATGGGCGGTCTGTTACAAATACGGAATTAAAGATGTATTTGTTGTAATAAATGAATATAACTACACCAGATTTCTACTTTTCCAACAACTAATGATTACATCTTATTTTGATGCTGGCTTCGTTTAGTCTGTAAGTGTTGCCATTAGGGATATCTAAAACTCGGGAAGGGAGTGGGGTGATAGAGGGAACATGTTTGTATGATTTTGTCTCGCACACTAACGTTGCCACTACCTATCGGCAAATCTGGTGCCCGTGGTAAGGGAAGCGGATGGGAAAGCATAAGCGTAGACTAATCCTATATGCTCCCTCTTATGCTTGCTAACGTAATACCTTATTTGTAGTAGTTTATTTTTTAATCTAAAAAGCCGTTACAGTTTAAAAAGCTATTCTACCGTTTGTCAAGTGTTGGTATAATATCGTACACTTACAAGTGTTATGCAAATATCACACTTGGCGAAGGCGTGACGCGTAATATGTATCTTATCAATGTTATAATAAACAGTTTAAAGATGAGTTAGCGATAGGCCTTTATCTGCGTTGCGTTAATTAATGTATTATTAATTTTAACTGAAAAATACTCAATAATGTCATATATTCCATATATGTATATATATATATATATATATATATATATATATATATATATATATATATATATATATATATATATAATTTCATTTTCTTGTTCTATATATACACAATTAAACAATACTTTCATAAACAAGAATTTTTATTTTATTTTTCTTAATACACTGAAACGTTTCGCTGATTGGAAGTATCAACATTATCAACATTTTCAAAGTACCTTATAGTTGTATGACAGTCCAGATGTAGCCATAAAACTATAAGGTACTTTGAAAATTTTGATATTAAATAAATTTATTTATTTTATATATATATATATATATATATATATATATACACTTTGTATATATAAATTTTGTATACGCGTATGAGTGTACATTATATATATATAAAAATGTTATACATATACATGTATACAATATATATATATATAATAAATTGAAAATATTTCAAAAACAAAAATACTTTTATTGCATATATTACTCAAAACTTTTCGCCGATAAAATAGTACCAGCATCATCAGGAAAATAATTATCTAACAAAATCATTTTGTTAGATAATTATTTTCCTGAATATGCTAGTACTATTTTAATATGCTATACTATATATATATATATATATATATATATATATATATATATATATATATATATATATATAAGTTACGTTTTATATTAAGCAAGAAAGGTTTTTAAAAATGATTTTTATTTTTAACAAACCTTTGAATTTAATAAACAATTAATTTAGAAAACTGTTACATAAATTTTACTTAATAAAACAATACAATTGATATGCACTCAATCGGAGTGGAAAACGTCTGTGCGATACAGAGGCGACTTACACACTGCCGGGGCTCTGTTCTCACACCTATATAATACTAAAGCTGCGTAAGCAGGAATTTTCCTAGCACGCATTTAATTATGAAATGTTCACATAAAATGTTTATATAACTCCTCCATCCCTAAAGAAAACTTCGGGGGTTGGCGAAGTTTCGGCGTCGGTTGAGGTCCTCTTCATCTTCTTGATGAGGGCGAAGTATATAAGCTGCTGAATAGGCCTCCGTAAAGGGCTATTTTCGGCATGGGTTGAAGTCCTCTTCACTGGAGAAAGTCACCAGGCAAAGGTTGATTTCCAAGATCCAGTTAAATGGGTTGTCTGCGATTTCCAACGCAGTATCCTCGTAGTTTGTAGGCGTTATTGTTTTTGATGATGGGCATTTTACAGTCTAATTTTCTGTTCATTATAATTCAACTGAGCAAAAGTATTTGGAATTGATTAATACAATTTATAATGAGTCTTTTCTATCATAGGATAGATACAAAATGTTTATAACATATACAATTGTTATCAGAATCTAATTTTTGTTCTACAAAATTTACATTGATTACAATAAAAGTTTTATATAAGTTTTCATAATTTTTACCATCATTTACATTCAACTTGCCTGTTATAGATTTGATAAGGATTCTAGTCAGTTTATAAGAATTCTTTTTGTTTTGTTATCTCTTTAAGAGTATAGTTTCTAATTTTCTTCAATTACATTTATTTTTGTGATTAACATATTTCAAATAATTAACAATATTTATTACCATAATTAGTTACATATCATTTAATTAATTACAAAAGTTTGTAACACATACAATTAATAAAAACAATGTTGTTTAAAAGTTTAATAAAGTTTCTTGCATAGAACTAGTGGACAAAGGTATGGTAGGGATTTTAATTTGATTGTGTCGAATATGAACAAGAAGGATTTTGGTCATTAATTACTTTTTTTATCTTCTTAGGCCTTTTAATTTTCGACAAATGTATTTTGTCTTTTGTGTTATGATGTCTAGGCTTTATTTTTCCAGTTTTTCTTTCTTTATCTATCGAAGCTATTTCTTCCTTGCTATATCTGTTTTTCGTTTTGCTTTGCTTCTGAACTGACTTTATATAAACTTCAGATGGTATTTCTGGAAGTGGTTCTTTGTTTACATTCCTTTTTTCTAAAACTTTTTCTTTAATTCTTTGATTGCTATCCCTAATGTTTTCGTAAAGTATTTTTGTTTTTTCCTTATGGTTTAAAACGTAGTCATTTACAATTTGTTTTTCTAAATCTATATCTAATAAAGAGTTTGAATTTATGTGTCCAAATAAGACTTCGCACGGCGTTAATTTTGTGACTGAATGAATGCTATTGTTATAGGCAATTATAGCATATTTGACTTTCTTAATTATACTGTCTTTTTTAAATTCGATTTGATTGTTTAACAGCCTTATGTGTTCTATTAAGGTGGAATGAAATCTTTCACATAATCCGTTTGATTGGGGGTTTTGTGTACTGATAAAATGGATTTTGATTTTATGCAGGTCTAATATCTCCTTCACAATCCTGTTATTAAACTCCGTTCCATTGTCTGAGATAATAACTGTTGGTAAGCAGAACTGCGCAAAGTAATCTAATAACTTGTCTGCAATCTCTGTAGCTTGAGAGCTTCCCAAGCGATAAGCTTGAGCATACTTTGTGAAACTGTCGACAATGCTGATAAACGCATTCTTTTCTAAAGAGATAGTGTCGATGTGAATTATCTGGAAAGGCCTTGCAGCTGTAGGCGTCAAGTTCATCTCTAATTGTAAGGGGATTCTGTCATATTTGGTTCTTTGACATATGTCACACTGATTTATGAAATTTTGGATTAGTGATTTTAAATTAGGCCAATAATATCTTCGCTTAATTTGTTCGTATGTTTCTTGTATCCCTCGGTGATTGGTTTTGCTGACATGATAATTACTTATCGTTTCTAAGGTATCTTCTTCCGAAGTTAGGTCTGAGAGTTTGTTATTACACTTAACCAAATTTAGTTCAGTTTGTTTGAAATTTTTGGCTACGCATGATGCAAATTTCTCGTAAAAATCGTCTTCAAAATATAGATTATATTTTATTTTGGGTACCAAATATGATTTTACAAAGTTAACTATGTCTTCTTTAAAGTTATTTTCTGATATTTCGACCATTAAACGAATTTTTGAAGTTCCGAATAGTTTTATAATTTTTACTTTCTTTGGTTCGTATTTTACTAATGACAAAAATATTTGATTTCTCCCAAAGTTTACAGGTTCGTCGGAAATTGGTATTTCAATTTGGGTGTTCCCTTCGAAGTTGGAATGCACGGTTTGACTGTCACTTTCTTGATCGTACTCTAAGTTGGCATTATCTGTTGCGTCGAGTTGTACGACCATAGACTCATTATCTTCATTCAATTCCGGGAAGTAACGACTCAGTAAGTTCGCTGGAGATAATTCAAGGTCTGGTTCTACAGTGTGTTGGGTGTTTGTTGACCTTTTATCAGAAACGTTCAATAGTATTCTAGATAAAGCATCGGCATTTTGGTTTAATTTGCCTTTTTTGTATCTTATGTCATAATCATATTCTTCTAATTTTAATCTCCATCTTAAAAGCTTGGAATTTGGTTCTTTAACTGAAAATAACCATTGTAAAGGTTTATGGTCTGTATAAATTTTAAATTTTCTTCCAAATAAATAAGGCCTGAAGTGTTTGGTAGACCATACGATCGCTAATAATTCCTTTTCAATCGCGGAGTAATTAGTTTCGCTGTCGTTTAAAGTTCTGCTGGCATACGCTATAGGAAGGTCCTTTCCATTTTTGTCCTGGCTTAAAATCGCTCCTAGTGCAAAATTACTCGCGTCTGTCGTTAGAGTAAACTCCTTTTCAAAATCTGGGTATTGTAGAAGGGGCTCGTTAGTCAATATATTTTTACATGTTTCAAAACATTCTATAAAGTCTGGATTTTCTATATTTATTTTTGCATTTTTCTTTAAACAGTTAGTAAACGGTTTTGTTATCTTGGCGAAGTTTTTAATAAATTTTCGATAATAGCCTATTAGTCCTAAAAATCCTTTAATTTGTTTGGTGGTTTTGGGTATTGGATAGTTTTTGATTGCCAAAATCTTTGCTGGGTTAGGTTTTACGCCTTCCGGTGTAACAACATGCCCTAGATACGCTACTTCTTTTCTTAAAAATTCTGTTTTATCCAGCTGTACTTTAAAGTTGGCTTTGCGTAATCTGTCGAATACTTCTTTAAGTCTTTGTATATGTTCTTGGAGGCTAGTGGAGTAAATTATAATATCATCTAAATAAACTAAACATGTTTTATTTTGGATTCCTCTCAGAATGTTATTCATAATTCTTTGAAATGTAGGGGGGCTATTCTTTAGTCCAAATGGCATTCTTAAAAATTCATAGTGTCCCGTTTCTGTTGAAAACGCTGTTTTTTCTATGCTATTTTTATCCATTTCTACTTGGTGAAATCCTGAGGCTAAATCTAAGGTTGTAAAATACTGAGATCGTCCTAATTTATCTAATATGTCGGTAATGTTTGGCAAGGGAAATTTATCGTCAATTGTTTTCTTGTTTAATCCTCTAAAATCTATTACTAATCGAAATTTTCTTTTGCCAGAAGCGTCTTGTTTTTTGGGTACAATCCAGACAGGAGAGTTCCATGGAGAATTTGAAGGTCTAATAATTCCTTGTTCAAGCATGTCCTCAGTTTGTTTATTAATTTCGTTCTTGTAAATCTCTGGATATCTATATTTTCTGGAGTATACGGGAATTTCATCAGTAGTCCTAATAACATGTTTTATTTGGTTGGTAAAAGTTAAATCGTTTCCCTCAATATGGAATAAATCTGCATAATCTTTTATTAAACTTGTTATAGCGGATTTTTCTTCCGAGTTCATATGTTCCATTCTAAATTTTGATAAATCTAAATTTTTCTTCTCGAATTTTTTTGTTTATAATCTAATAAATTGAAATTAGCGTTCATTTGCATTGCATCAGGTCTGAAAATATTATATTCCTCTAAAGATTTTACTTCTAATGGTTTACTTATTGTTAATTTTACATTTTCTTCCGTATTGTTTATAATAGGGCAATAGGCTTCACCCTTATGCACTGAAACTATACACTGCGGAATTTCTAATCCGTTCACTTGTTTGTGTGGTAAAATACCTTCTCCATTATAAATATTTTGTATTTTTAATTTAACTGTTTGACTAGTGCGGGCTTGTATAACATAACTAAATTGTTCCTGCTTTATTGACGTGCTGTCCGTTTTATTACAACTTCCTTTTTCAGTGTTAAAATATTGAATAGGGATTTCCTCATCACAAAGTATTAATTTATTATTTGTAAAGTCTAGGCTTATTCCTAAATCCTTTATATTGTCTAGCCCGAGTAATAGGTCGAAATTCTGATGAAAGTCAAATAAATAAAATTTAATTGCTTTTTTAGACAACAGAGGTATGGTGCAGCAAAAATTTTCTTTTGAAGTGCCGTGTGCGGTGATTACTTCAAACGGCTCTTTTTTTATGCTTGTTTTAAAATTTTTCCAGCCTAAAGATTTTCGCATAAATGATCTAGTACTGCCTGTGTCAATTAATATTCTAGATTTGGTGTTTGTGTCGTATATAAATGGTAGCTCGTTATTTTCGCTTTGTAGATTCATTATTGAAAATCGATTCCGAGGCTTGTATGTCCTAAAAAATCGTCCTGATCGATTTTAGCGGTCTCTTCTTCGTAGTTGTCGGTTAAATTTGGGATTCTTCGAAGTACTCTTCTTTCCCGAGATTTTCTTCAAAAGCGAATGATTCTTGTCCATTAGTCTGGTACATAGTGTAATCGTCTTTTTCGGCTCCTTGTCCGGTCATTTGATACAAATTAGTTTGTCTAGAAGGCCTGTCTGTCTGTCTAGTGGAAATACTCATAGGGGTAGGTTGATAACCCGTATTTCGCTGAGGATACTGAGGTTTAGTAGTGTTGTTGTTTGGTTGTCCCCTTTGAGGCTGACCGTGATTAACAAAAGTTGGTGGTCTATAGGAAGGATTTGGGTGTTGATAAGGTTGTTTAGGTATTTGGTGGTATTTAAATTCAGTATGTATTGGTCTTCTTACGTTATGAGTTTGGCTTTTCTGAAAGACTGGTTGTTTGCTTGGCTGAGTAAACATTTTATTATTTTTAAATTGAAAGTAGTTTGTGAGCATATTAAGTGCTTCACTAAGAGTGTTAGGGTTCTTGGTACGCATTAGTGACCCGATGGGTTCATGCAAACCCCTAAGGAGAACTCTTAAAGCTAGTTTCTGAACGTATTCTATTAAAATGTCTTTAGCCATCTGCCTTTGAGGCTCTTTATTCATAAAAAATGAAATTTGTAAATTTAGTAACTTTTGAATTTTCTCATAGAATTGAAATGGTGATTCGTTACTTTCTTGTTTTAATTCTGACATCTCTAAGTTTAATGTGAAACAATCTCTTTTGTCTGAATAACTAATTAATAATACTTTTCTAGTTTCGTGCCAATTGTAAGAGTTAGAGTTTACAACCATTTCCAGTGCTTGGCCTTTTAATTTAGAAAGAATAGAGGAGAACAGATACTCATTTTGAAAATCCTCTGGATTTTCGCTTACATAAAACTTATTCACTATCTTATCACATATTGAGATAAATCTGTGGAGCATAGTGGGCTCTCCACTATACTCGGGTATCATGTCAAGATACTCCTTTTTTAATATTGGCGTTGCCATTATTTAGTATTATTTTCAAAATAATAAAAATTAAAAATCAATTATATAAAATTAAAAAGTATTTACTCTACTTTTTCTTAATTCTATATCTTAAGATCTACTTACAAGTTGATCCAAAATACTTTGCTCATTTGAACAACTTTCACTTTTCACCTACACGATATTCGCTCGTGTTCTTAATAGATATGCGCTCTATTAAGTGGTTGTAGATATTCACTCTACTTAAGGTTTCCTCAATTAACGGTTAAAACCGACGGACGTTATATTCGTTAACTTCCTTGAGGTGTCCTACCGACTGCGCCAGTTACGTTTTATATTAAGCAAGAAAGGTTTTTAAAAATGATTTTTATTTTTAACAAACCTTTAAATTTAATAAACAATTAATTTAGAAAACTGTTACATAAATTTTACTTAATAAAACAATACAATTGATATGCACTCAATCGGAGTGGAAAACGTCTGTGCGATACAGAGGCGACTTACACACTGCCGGGGCTCTGTTCTCACACCTATATAATACTAAAGCTGCGTAAGCAGGAATTTTCCTAGCACGCATTTAATTATGAAATGTTCACATAAAATGTTTATATAACTTATATATATATATATATATATATATATATATATATAATAATAATATAATAAATATAAAAGTATTATACTATGGTAATTAATTATCTGGTTAGTTGGTAAGAAGAGTGAACAGCTGTGCATGTCAAGTCTAAAGATACGTTAATATCATCTGCTAACAACGAGTAGCGTGTTAGTGAGAATAGCGTACTGTAACGGGGCGGCTGGTGAATGGTTGAAAATCAAATCAGTCTATACTTGGCAAATACAAATTGAAATTCTAAAGGGCAAAATAGATTACCAACTCACTGAACAGCTGTTGGCGACAAAATAAACTCTGAAATTGGCATAAAAGTTAAATATTGTTGTTTTATTTTATCCATAAAAATAGACAAATTTATTACAATATTAGATGAAGAAAAATAAGAAAGCAGTGTCCTTGAAGGCTATTTGGCCTTTATAAACTTTATTATTTGTATAATGTAATAATATATATTATTATACATACATACATATATATATATATATATATATATATACGTACATAAAATTCTAAAAACAGTCTTCTCTTCACCTTTTATTGAGGTTATTCGTTTGTATATTTGGTCCTTGGTGTAACTAGCTGCAATGTAATGTTATTATAGAATGCCTGGGCAACATTGATATTGCGTGAAAGTCTCCATGTATGAGTGTAGACAAAACAATTACATTTGGCGTTAGCAATAATAGTTCTATGTAAAAATCCAACCTAAACTATCCACACAAATAAAACATAAAATCAAGGTTTCCTTATTAAAATTAAAAAAAAACAAAACATGGTAACTGTATAGAAGAACTAAGTTAAAATATTCTATAACGTCTAGCCACAACGTTTGGTTAGATTAGGTTTGGTAAAAAAAATATGTATAGGTAATAAAGTTTTATAATGCACGAAGTAACAATGTATGCAAAGTGAAACACGGCCTTCTTGTTCCGTGTGACGATGCAATGTCACACTTCTGTTTTAACCGTTTAGCTTACAAAGTCTACATCCTAACCGGATACGTTGTAGCAGTTATGAAGTTAATATATTACTATTGTAAGTAATTTTATCCACCATTAAGTGCAATGATTTTACCTTGTGTGATGAGGCGCCTTTCGGTTACTTGATCATTGTCGAATCACTGATTACCTTTTCTCAATTTTTCTGGTGTGGATGTTCGGTCCGTGGTGTTGGTACTTGTTGACGTCATACACGTTTCCTCTTGAGTCTCGTGTATAATGTTTTTGAATACTATGTCTTCTGTATATGTTGTTTGTAGATTCATTAAATTGTTGTGTATGTTTTTATAAATGTGGTATTTGTCTAGTGAGTTTAGTTCTAGTGGGTTATTATTTATTTCACGTATGGTTAGGTTATTTTCGTAATTTGTTATTTCATGTTTATGTGATATTAGGTGTACTGCAACATTTGATACTTTTGAATTTTTGTTTCTGAATGCTCTATAATGTTCTTCAAATCTTGTTTTAAATGATCTGGTTGTTTTCTCTATACAAAATGGAATTTTGTAAATTCCTAATAGATTATGTTTTTCTGAATTTGTTTTGTGGTTTGTGTTATTAAGATATTTTTTTATTTTGTTGTTTGGTTTGTATGTTGGAGTGTAATATTCTTTGTTGTATATATTTGTTTTAATTTTTTCTATTTTGTTATTGGTGTATTTATATTTTAGGTAGATTTTTTTAATTTTTTTAAATTTTAGGACACACAAAATTATCACTTACAGTAACATGATAAATAAAGCAATAAAATACACACAGGATAACAAACAAAAATTAAATGAAGAATTAGATAATATTACAAAAATAGCAATTGAAAATGGATACAACAAACACCTTATAAAAATATATATACAACAAATTAACAAAAAAACCTAACCTCAACACAACATTACAACCGGAACACAAAAAAAATAATAAATATAAAAAAATCTATCTAAAATATAAATACACCAATACCAAAATAGTAAAAATAACAAATATATACAACAAAGAATACTACACTCCAACATACAAACCAAACAACAAAATAATAAAATATCTTAATAACACAAACCACAAAACAATTTCAGAAAAACATAATCTATCAGGAATTTACAACATGTAACAACTGTAACGCATTTTACATAGGGAAAACAACCAGATCATTTAAAATAAGATTTGAAGAAGAACATTATAGAGCATTCAAAAAGAAAAATTCAAAAGTATCAAATGTTGCAGCACACCTAATATCACATAAACATGAAATAACAAATTACGAAAATAACCTAACCATACTTGATATAAATAATAACCCAATAGAACTAAACTCACTAGAAAAATACCACATTTATAAAAACATACACAACAATTTATTGAATCTACAAACAACATATACAGAAGACATACTATTCAAAAACATTATACTCGAGACTCAAGAGGAAACGCGTATGACGTCAACAAGTACCATCACCACGGACCGAACATCCATACCGAAATCCGCCTCATCACACAAGGTAAAATCATTGCACTTAATGGTGGATAAAATTACTTACAATAGTAATATATTAACTTCATAAAGTCAGTGCAACGGAAAAACAATGGATAACGTAAAATATCAATATATATATATATATATATCTGCACTCAACAGTGAGTTTTTGTACGCCTATAAACGTCCGACATACCTATGGAAGTTTTCACTACTACACCTGTACGCATTCAAAACAAATAGACAGCTATTGGTCTTCCGGACAGTTTTTACCCAATCAGAGAACAACTCTTCTGAACAAAAACACAATCATGTTTCAATAAATAGGTTGTGCTATCTAAACAACGTGTGAAACTTCAAAGCCTGATCAACGGATGCAAAACTGTTTATAATGACGTAGGTCTGTAGTAATTAATTTTAAATAATTTGTTTTTAATTTAGCCGCTGCAGAAAAGTACGAAACACCATTTCCATTTCATGTCGCAATTAATTAAACCCACGTTGAGAATGGAAAAAAGATGAAAAAACAAATCCATCAAGTTAACCTTCGCTTGTAATTTGCAGAGCTAAATAAAAGTGATTTTAATTCCGACTTAAAACAGCTTTATCGAACGCTTTCCCCCCTCCACGCCGCCGTCACACTTCGCTATAATTGTCTAACTTTGGAAAACTTCTATCCAAGAAAATATCTCCCGCGGAACTTAGTTTAAACTTTATCTTGTTTAACTTTCCAACAGCATTATGAAACTGAAAAACTTTGCCGGGAGATGGAGTGGGGCCACTATAGACTTAGACTTACATATAAAAAGACATATTGCCTTTAACAAGATTTACAATTATTACATTTCGTTACAAATATTGAAATTCGTAATGTATTATAATTCTAATAGATTTGAAATTTACAAGTAAAACAATCAATAAAAACAAAACTATTTTAAAATCAATTCCTACTCAGGTAGGAAAAAATATTTTAGTTCCTTTTTATTAAATAATTACAAATAATAAAAATAAAGTAACATAACCTGCGTGTTAATACAGCTGTTCTACCTCATAACCTATAACAAAAAATCAGCTGTTTTATGCAATTATATGTCATCACTTTTTTAAAACCAAATGAGACGAAATAACTGTATTACATACCTTGTCCCTTTTGTCAACTAATCTAATCTAAACTAATTTAACCTAACCTAATATAATCTATAAAGTGTAACCTAGCTTTACTAAACAATAAATTAAGGTTATGATAACTTATAATTAATCTAATGTAACGTAACCATAACCCATCCTTAATCTAACTTAACCTAACCAAACCTTACCTTTATAACTGGAGCTATTGCTTTAGCTTCTAAGGCAGTAAAACATAACCCTTAATTCGGACACTTATAATTCAAATATTTAAGACTTTAACAAACTTTACATAATAATCAAATTAATATATACAGTATGCTCCAAAATAAACTGTACTGAAACAGTTGCAAGATTATATATTTGATTTCATTTACGTAGTTTTACGAACACATACAAGTAGAAAGCTAAATTGCTTAGAACCTGGTATAAACATGTTCTATATGACCTCCGTACAATTTGAGGCTACACTCGCACCGTGTTTGAAGGTTTTGCGTCATCTTAGTGAAGAGGGGTTGTTTCATGCTCGTTATACACAGGGTTATTTTTCTCCTTTAGTTGGAAGATGATGGTTGGTGGGTCATCACGGAAAATCTTCTCGATGAGACGTAGGCATCAGGTGGTGTAAGATCGGGGGAGTGGGCTGGGTAAGAGAAGTTTGTTCTAAGGGAGATGAGGCGGTAGCCAAAATTTTCTTGGAAAGCAACGTCGTTTAAGGAAGTGACTCTGGTCGCGCCATTGGGCTGCAAACATTGTGAACGAAGAGGCAGGTGAACGAAAATCTCCTGAGCTCTCCTACAAAACTACCAAGAATGACTCTATACCTGGGAGAAGGCATCTACAGCGGATTCAGTTTTATTACTGTTTATTTCATTCCATATATATATATATATATATATATATATATATATATATATATATATATAGAACAAAAGTCTAAATACAAATACAAGAATTATAATTGAATTTACAATTCAAAGCTTTTCATTGGCTAACAGTACCAACATCATCAGGAATATTAAACAATTAAAATTAACATATGTGCTAATTAGATCAAATAAATAGTTATGCCAAATCAATTACAATGTTGTTAAAATTTTTTATTTTGCTGCCCTAACATTACAAACACTGAATATATTATCAAATTTAGATTTTACTTGTATTTGTTCATTTATCAACTCATTATTAGTATTATATTTATGTATTTCTAAAGCTTCATAAATATTCATTCTCGGGCCTTTGTTAATTTCTTTTATAAGTATCATATTATCTATATTAGGAAATAAATGATTATTATTAATACAAGAAAACATACTGCAATATTTATATATATATATATATATATATATATATATATATATAAATATATATATATATAATAATTTGTTATTAAAAATATAACTTTTCTTTAGGTTATATATTTAATTACCTTAACTCTCTTTTGTCTCACCTTCAGGTTTCTAATTAATTAATACCAGTATCAATTTTAACATAAGTTGCATATTTATTCTTGACACTCAATTAATACACATTATACCCATTTTTCGTAATACTATTTGTGACAAGATTGATTTTTCAAATAATCTTGCAATTACAAAAAAAAACAAAAAAACAAATGGTGGACTCTTGAGGCTTAGGTTATTACAATAAAGTTTAATAATGACAGTGTTAATTTCTCTTTCTCTGGGGTCGTTATTATGGATCTTTTTATAAATTAAAAAAAAGAAAGTACTTATTGTTTGTCGATTCCCTTGGATCTTGACCGTTGATACTGCTTCGCTGCACTTTCACATAACTTCCTTATTTTTCCTAATTGTTTATTAAATTATTTAATACGCACTTTTTTACATTATACAATTACAAACAATTACATTTCCCTTAAATCTATTAACAAAATTTTACTATTTATTAACGTTACTGACACTTGTTCCCCCAGAATACGTCTGCCCTCTTCTGAAGTTCTTCCAAAAATCTCTGACCACTTCCCTTTTCAACTTTGCATCATCTCTCCCCAATCTCGTATTTTCAGTTACTTTGGTTATTCCCATAACCATCTGCAAAGGGCTTGCCCTAACGGTACAGTGTTATTATAACCCAGGTATTTTGAAAAGTTCTATCTTAAAATAGTTGAACCCTTCTTTTGTTAAGGATTCCCCAGCCCCTATATGACTATACTCGAAATAGAACAATGATTAAGTACTTTGTCCGTAATTTTAGGAACTATCTTTGTCGCTTTTGTAAAATATTTCTTCCGACTATTTTTCTTTTTGGATATGAACTGAATTTATTCTATAGCCTCAAACGTTTTGTTATTATATATATATATATATTTAATAAATTAAAAATATTTCAAAAACAAGAATACTTTTAATGAATATATTTATTCAAAGCTTTTCGCCGATAAAATAGTATCAGCATCTTCAGGAAAAATAATTATCTAATAAAATATTTTTACAAAATTAAATCATATGTGCTACAAACGACCATATGTTTATAAGTATTGCACTTTATGTAATTTTTTCTATAACATCAATGACCTTATAAATAGTTTGGTGCCTTGATCTTATAAGGTACTGATGTTAAGGTACTATATAAGGTCATTCATGTTATAGAAAAAATTACATAAAGTGCAATACTTATAAACATAAGGTCGTTTGTAGCACATATGATTTAATTTTGTAAAAATATTTTATTAGATAATTAGTTTCCTGAAGATGCTGGTACTATTTTATCGGCGAAAAGCTTTGAATAAATATATTCATTAAAAGTATTCTTGTTTTTGAAATATTTTAAATTTATTAACTATAATAAAAGAAAACATATCACCATATTTAATATATATATATATATATATATATATATATATATATATATATATATATATATATATAACATAAACCTCACGTTTAGGCACCAAATTATAACACATACCTTTCCTTACCTGTGATTATGTTATTAAAATTTTTACTTTAATTAATATTAGCTTTATACTTAAAGTATTAAGTATAATAATCTTTATATTATTTATACTAGTTGAACACCAGTTTACCTATTGTTCTATTACATGTAATAAATTTTTCTTACCTGACACTATGACCTTGAACACATTCGTCTTCACGGCTTTCCTTAAAAAAATTCATAATAATTAATAATATCAGCAATGAAGCGTCAAAGCTAGGTTACAATTGCTTTATCACTGATATATTAATATTACGTGGTTTTTAAATATTTAAAAAAAACAGTTGAGTTTATTGTATTAAATATAGCCTTTATAATTATTCGAACAGAGAACTCTTATTGATAATATATGATATAATTTTAGTAAAATATTATTCAAGGTCCCTATTCTTAAGTTTCTCAGGGCGTTAATAAGTTCTTACCTCTTGAAATTGCATCCTGGAAATAATTATTTATTAACCCTTTCTTTTTTTATTTTATTAAATTTTAACTTTTAATATATTTCAATGATTGAATTATTTAGTTTACTAAAATGATTATTGAAATATATTCTTATTAACTAGAAAATTTAGTCTTTTTTTCATTAAATTTTTACTTAAGTGCTGTGACGTTATGCCTTCAAGCTCGGGTTAAAGTTTTATCCTTGCTACCTAGTAGGATTTGTTTCTTCTTCTTTGGCACTATACACTCTAGTTTATATCCGACACTCTGGCTCTAGATACATTTTTTTTAACAATAGCAAATAGGTACCATTTTTCTTTATACTATTTATCATTTAAATTTAAACTTCCCTTTACGTTAAACCCCTCTCCTCGAGTTTTTTTTAAACAAATTATTTTTTATTTTTGATTTTGCTTTAGATACATTGCCCAGATCACTTTTCTTTATTGGTATGGACTTGGTTCTCACTACACTTTTACTATCTCGTCAGTCGAAGGAAGTCCACTCTATTTCTCGGTCAAAGAAAGACTATTTCGCGTTTGCTGCGTCCTTCCCGTTTAAACATAATAAAATAAGTAATAAAATAAAATAAGTTTTCGGTAACTATCACACGCATCTCGTTACAGCCCATTACTTCTTAACCTTATAATAAGTTTTATATCAGTTTTTGTTATTACGCCATTTACACCACATTCATTTAGTTACCGAATATCGCAAAATAATTCCACCAGAGCGAGCAGTATTTAATCTCTAATATTTCCATGATTATAGGATAAATTGAATTCTGTCAACGTCTGAAGTACAGTGTCTAAATAAAGTTAGAAAAATCGTTAAGGGTGGGGGGCCGAGAGTTAAGTGGGGGGGGGGGCAGCGAGTTCAGACGTTTTTTATATGCGAAACATGCCTGCGCGTTTTGTTAGAATGTTGCCTTGTTTGCGTGTTTGGGACTTGTTAGCCACTGCAAGGACGTGGTTTTATTCTAAAATGTTGTAATGTGTTGGTAGCGAAGAAAATATGAACTGAAATGTATTATAACTTAAATGTTTCAAAATCGATGTTATGTTTTCAATTTACTGAATATTATGTATATTAAGTATATTGTTAGTGATTATATTGTAGTGCTCTAGAGTTTTCTATTGTTGTAATTTTTTTCAAGATAGTAGAGGCTCTATTATCCGATATACGTTGTAAAGTGTCAGACTGACAACCGAACGACCAACGATAGACTACTTGAGTGACTTTTTGTAACTTGTCGATGACAAGAAAAACTTGAGCCTTACCCTTCGTAAAGTGTTTATATTATCGCATAACGTCCGTTAACACGGAATATCGGATAATTGAGACCGTAATATATAGGCCTATATGTTTGATTTCTGCTTGAATATGGAAAATAGGATACGTGAATTGGTTGGATAATCGAGACCGAAACAATAGGCCTATAAGTTTGATTTCTGTTTGAATATGGAATAACGGATAAATGAATTGGTTGGATAATCGAGACCGTAATATATAGGCCTATATGTTGTATTTCTGCTTGTGCAAGGAATGTCGGATACGTAAATTTTTCGGATAATCGAGACTGTAATATATAGGCCTATATGTTTTATTTCGGCTTTGTAAGGGATGTCGGATACGTGAATTGATCGGATAATCGAGACCGTAATGTATAGGCCTATATGTTTTATTTCTGCTTTTGCAAGGGTTGTCGGATACGTGAATTGGTCGGATAATCGAGAGCGTAATATACAGGCCTATATGTTTTATATCTGCTTTTGCAATGGATGTCGGATACGTGAATGGATCGGATAGTCGAGATAGTAATATATAATCCTATAGGTTTTATTTTTGATTTAGTAAGGGATGTCAAATAAGTGAATTGATCGGATAATCGAGACCGTAATGTATAGGCCTATATGTTGTATTTCTGCTTTTGCAAGGGTTGTCGGATACGTGAATCGATCGGATAATCGAGACCGTAATATTTAATCCTATATATTTTATTTCTGCTTTTGCAAGGGTTGTCGGATACGTGAATTGGTCGGATAATCGAGAGCGTAATATACAGGCCTATATGTTTTATATCTGCTTTTGCAATGGATGTCGGATACGTGAATGGATCGGATAGTCGAGATAGTAATATATAATCCTATAGGTTTTATTTTTGATTTAGTAAGGGATGTCAAATAAGTGAATCGATCGGATAATCGAGACCGTAATATTTAATCCTATATATTTTATTTCTGCTTTTGCAAGGGTTGTCGGATACGTGAATTGATACGATAATCGAGACCGTAATATATAAGCGTGTATATGTTTGACTTCTGATTGAATACGGAATATCGGATAAGTGAATTGGTCGGTTAATGGAGACCGTAATATACAGGCCTATGTGTTTTATTTCTGCTTTTGCTATGGATGTCGGATACGTGAACGGGTCGGATAGTCGAGACAGTAATATATAATCTTATAAGTTTTATTTTTGCTTTACTAAGGGATGTCAGATACGTGAATTGATCGGATAATGGAGACCGTAATATATAGACCTATAGGTTTTATTTCTGCTTCTGCAAGGGATGTAGGATACGTGAATTGATCGGATAATCGAAAATTATGTTTTCTCAAACATCACAATATCTCCTCTTTTGAGTTAAGCAGCTACTTGTGTTGTACCTAGTCTTAGAATACAGGTGTAGCTCGTCATAGGCCTACACTCTAATGATGGAGATCACTAATAATTTCGAAACGTCCCTAGTCGAGGTAGGTTATGCAAGGAACGTAGACAATATTTCGTCCTAGTCTTGTTTTATTCTTATACATTTCTTACACCTGTGCACATTGAACATGTTAATTAAATGAACAATTAAAAGTTTTTTCAAAGTATGTAAACACTTTCGACGAGTAGCACGTACATTTTGTTTAAATAAGGATAGCTGTTCATATGCATCATTGTAAACTCACCACGTAATTTTTACATTTGAAAATGTAAATGAGCAAACTAGTAGCTTAAACTGAAGGTGAACGCAATTGCAACATTTCGAGATTAAATGTGCAGCATAATTTATAATAACTTTACACTAAATTTTTGTAATCCAACTGTTTGCATAAAATTACCGGAGAAAACGTTTTTAACTGTGTTAGAAATTCATCAACAGTATTTTGATTTGCCACTAGAATGCGTTGTTGAGCTCAGTGCCCCCTAAAGACTAAGATGTGCACGGCAAAGCCACTCAGCTTAACAGCGCACTCTAGTGGCCATCCAAGCACTGATGATTGGCTAGTGCAGTAGAAAACGTTTTGTCTGGGATGTCTTTGTTAACTGAATTATAAGTTCGTATAAGTTGTCAGTTAACAAGCATTGTTAACGAGTTCTAATTTCCCTTATTGTTGGTCACATTTGCAATTTGTACATACTTGTGCGAACAATACTCACAGAAAAACAATCTTCCATCAATTAAAGTCTTAATGAAAACATTATAAAACAGTATTCCTTCGAGAATTCATTATGTAATACAGGGAATGCTTGCCTTAATAGATTAAGAAAATTTGTACTCGTAAATCATATAACAGTCAACATAATCTACATAATGAAAACTTTATTACATTCGAAATATAAAAAAATGTGTCAAGAAGTAAAAGTTATAAAAAAACTAATAAGAAAGTTATTTAGAAAAAATAGTGTAAGGAGAAATAAAATGGAAAATCCTGGAAATGAAATAAACAAAATTGGGCTGAATTTACATACACGGAAAAAGACCTTTATAAATTAATTTTTTTAAAAATAAATAGAATTTAGATGTTGTAATGAAAATTAACAATACATTAAAGAACCAATCAAAGGTTATTATCGGAAAAATAAATAATTTTAGTAAAAACGGGGTTTTTAAAATGCAATGTATAGTTTGTTCACTCGTAAACTGGTGCGCGGTCGATCTATAGAAAACCATAAGCTAGCCCTATTCAAAAACATTGGTTTTTGTAGTGCGTGTTGCATCAAAGGCCATCATTAAGAAATTGCAGGCGTTGCGGTCGTTCAAAAAACTGATATAAGTAAATATGTTCAAAACTTTATGTATATGATATGGTTAATAAGACAAATCAAATAAAATAATATTTATAGCGGCATTTCGGCCTTTTTCAAATCTACATTATTGTAATATAAATACTACAACTCATTTTATGTCTGTGGAAGGGTCTTTTGCTTCCTCTACCCTTCCCCTTGCCTATGCTCGCCCTTCAAGGTTACGCGAGAATTTACTTGTTACCACCTATAATTGGAGAGCAACATATACAGGACATAAAAGGATGAAAATGCGAAACCAGATATAAAGAGCATATAAGGTCATTTCAATATGAGAATAATGTTTCGAATTATGCTACACATTTGTTCATACACTGCAAGAAATGAAAAATACAATGACAGTTTTAGTAATAAAGAAATACTTTTAAATATTTTAGAATATTTGGAAATTTATAAAGCAAAGTTAAAGAAAGAAAATATACTAAAAGAACAAATAAATACACAGTCGGAAGTTATTTTTAAAAGTTTAAAATGATTAGTTAGCTAAACGCGAAGAATGGTAGGCGTGTACCAATAAGAGGTGAGGTTCCAAGTAGTGAGGGCGGGGGTAACAGTTTATAAAGACGAAATCAATGATTGGGCGAACAGTACTATTTGAGTTTTGAAAATGGAGTCATTCCGAAACGCGCCAACACAGCAAAATATCGTCAGGAAAAGCAGAAAAATATACTCGAATATATAGAAATTTTTCTACAGAATTGAAGATGAATATATTAAGAACAAAAAAAACTATCAAGAGATTACATACATGTTAATATTATAAAACAATTTGTCTTTGAAGTCCTTATTTATCTGCTAATCCTGACATTCATTCCAAGCGGCTGTCATTCAAGGCGCTAAACGGCTTAAACTTTATAGTTTCCTTCAAAGAGGTAGAAGGGATACAGTACATTAGCAATTTAAAATGTTGTTCTTGTAGGTTATGGATCTTTATAAATTTAACTTTTATATTAAACCAATGAGCGTGTATATATATATATATATATATATATATATATATATATATATAATAACTTTACAAAACGGTTTTCTTGTGTTCATTTACACTTTAATATATACTTAAACAAGAATCTTACTTGGTATATTTGTGAGTCGACCTATGAGAACTATTTATTACGTACTCTCATTTTCAAAGTTTTTAGAAGACTCTTGAAAATGACGAGTCTCCTAAAAAGCTTGAAAATGAGAGTCTATATATTAAAGTGTAAATGAACACAAGAAAACAGTTTTGTAAAGTTATTATATATATATATATAACTATCGCAATATGTATTCTTGTGTTTTAATAAAGAACTAAGTCAAAATACAAATACAAGAATTATAATTGAATTTACAATTCAAAGCTTTTCGTTGGCTAACAGTATTTAATTGTTTAATATTCCTGATGATATTGGTACTGTTAGCCAACGAAAAGCTTTGAATTGTAAATTCAATTATAATTCTTGTATTTGTATTTTGACTTAGTTCTTTATATATATATATATATATATATATATATATATATATATATATATATATATATATATATATATATATATATTAATATATATATATATATATATATATATATATATATATATATATTTTATACAGCCCTATATATATATATAAATATGTATGTGTGTGTATGTGTGTATGTGTGTGTGTGTGTGTGTGTGTGTGTGTGTGTGTGTGTTTGTGTGTGTGTGTGTGTTTGCGTGCGTGCGTGCGTACTTGCGTGCGTACTTGCGTGCGTGTGTGTGTGCGCGCGTGTGTGCGTGGGTTCGTTCGCGCTGGCGTGCGTGCGTGGGTTCGTTCGCGCTGGCGTGCGTTTGCGTGTTTGTGCGATCGCGCGCGTATGTGTATAAAATTACTAATTAAATTTTTATACTAATATTCCAAATTGCATCAATCTATAATAATATAATTTATTATTTAATTTTTGTTTATTATGTTAAACGCTCTCGACAGCCGTAGAGCGTCTTTCCAGATACTGACGAAGACAGTTTAGTGGATCGAAACGTTCTATGTTAGAAACGTTCATAAATGTATTAGAAATGAAAGTTTTGGAAGTCGTTAATTAGTTTGATATAAAAGGTTAGGTTACGTGGTGAACAATAAAGTCTATGAGATTAAATATTTTCTGTAGAATGTAGACAGTGCAGCTCATTGACTGAAGGTCGATCATCGATCATTCCCAGGTTGAATATTTAATTCTGTGTTCATGCAGGGAGGGTGTATTATACAGTAGTGCACGTCACAGAGTAGCCATGTTATTATTGCTGTTTGGTCTGGTCATGTGATCCTTGGATGGGAGTAACCATACGTCACGCCAGAATAGAAGAATCTAACGAGGCAGTGAAGCAACCAATGTACGAACACTTTTGTCTGGAATTATTTACTTTGGAAATTCAGTCGTTGGCTTTATTATTACTCATTGATTTTTCCAAACCTTCTATTAGTTCACACTCTTCCTATATATACCTTGTTCAAATTATCAATCGTTAATAAAATACTTTTTATTCATCCACTCAATACTTTTTTAAAACTTATAGTGGATGAAACTTGATTTTAGTACAGATTTTCCAATATTAATTCATTAATAAAATTTAATTTAATACCTTTTTTATATGGGAGAAAAACATTTTACAAAAGGGGCAAGGTATGCAATATAGTTACTTCGTCCCATTTTTTCTTAAAATAACTAATAACATATGATTTCATAAAACAGCTGATTTTATGTTATGTAGTAGAACAGCTGTTTAAACACATAGGTTTTGTTATTTTATTTATAATTACTGTAATTATTTATTAAAAAACAACTCAATAGAAAAAAATATTTTGTTGACCTACAAAGGAATTGAGTTTAAAAAACTCTTGTTCATAACTTGTTTATAGATTTATTTGGCACTAATTTATGTGGGAAAATTCTAAATATTTGGTATTTTGGGCTTCATCGCCAAGATGAATTATTTTCTGTGTTCCTGAAGACTTTCTGCATTGGCAGGTATAATTTTTGTTTCGAAAACCACCTGGACTAGATAATTCATAATTTTACTTGTCGTGCCAAGAATAAGGCGGTTTTCTGGTCTTGAGATGATATGCAAGAGTATCGAGCTTGTTTCATTGAAGGTTTATAAATATGTATGCAGAAACGTGTTGTCTTATATCGACATAAGCAATCGATTCTTAAATGGAATCCGGTTCTGGTGGTTAAATTTACCAGTGTTGGTTTAAAAAGCATTTTTTACACGGGTCTCGTGACAGCCAACCTCTAGCGAACTGCCTCCGTCTCACATGCGCATGCGGTTAGTATCCCTACCGCGAATGAAGGAAATGAGATTGATTGCCCATGTACCAAGCTCATAAGCTCTTTCCATGGAGAATCAGGAGATAGTGAAATGAAACAGTACGGTAAGTGTCGCGCTAAGAGCGGGATGAAAAACCCGGCAAAAATATCCTGCCAGGAAAACCCCACGATATATCATGCGGGACCCTCGGGGCTTATTCTAAGGAATAATGAAGTGCATTGCCATACAAATACCAGGTTAGAAAGGCTACGGTTAGAGTTAGGTGCATTTCTTCTTCTGCAGCCTACCCGAAACTGAAATAGTCATGGAAAACCAAATTAGTAATTCCGTTGGGGCTAACTGCAGCCATAGCGATAGGCTCCTGGGTCACATGACCCACAACTATCAATGAGTTGATTAGTCAGTATTGGTTACATAATGATAAAGATTGAGATGGTCAGTCAGTAAAGACAGCGGCAGTCTGTGCATATCTACCCAGTAAGGAAATGAGGGTTGAAAATGTATATGCGTGGGCTTGCTAGTAAATAACATTTTGGAATATTCGTAATAAACACAGTTTGGCTGTTCAGAAGTATAAAATTTTATGCAAGTACAAAGAACATGCACGAAGCGTGTAGCCGATTGGAAGGCGCAACTACCGTTGAATCTGACATCTAATACACTCATGTCAAACTTTGACAGACGTTCGGTGTTTACGGCACACCTTGAATATTAAGGTTTTCTAGACTTGGCGTCTTTCCGCTTCCTTTAGACGTCGCCATGGTTGCCACTGCAACGCCGAGATTTCTATTGACATCTGTGCTCACGTCAAACGGTACAAACATGATGTTTTCTATCTACAATATTTTTTAAAACATCAATACGGTCGCTCTACAGATCTGCATGTGACGGGCGCTTCACCTGGCGGTTACCATGGCAACCCGGTGAACTATTTTATGTTCAATATTATAAATTTAATATTTAATGTTTATTATTTTTGCGCCGAAAGCTACGCATCACTGAGTGCATGAATAAGCCGCGAAGATTTTGCTTCACGTTCGGTTACCATGGCAACGCCAAGATACACGCGAAATGTTTAGGTTAAAAGCTATGCATCTTACGTGTGATATTTCCAAACAAACATTCATCAAGGCTTAGTCTTAATTATTACCGGCATAATAGAAATATTTATAATAAAATGTTTGGCTAAGGTTTTTTAAATGAGTTATTACGATAATGAAGGTTTATATGTTTAATATATTTTGAACAGAATTTTTATAAATTAGTTTAGTATTTAAAACTTGTCGTGTATGTCAAGGCGAAGTACAAACTACAGAAAGTGTGAAAAAAGGAAATGGAGACTCAATGTTTATATCGCTGCCCAATAGGCCTACATTACAGCTTCTCTATTCGGCGACAGCCGGATTTGGAAACAACTTAAAACATACTTACTTGTAGCGTTACTTAACGAGTATTCTAACACTTATAGGTCACAATGTAAACAGTAAAAATTAAGATTACTTAATGGAATTAAATCTTGAAAAACATGAATCGTAAAGCTTTAGGTTGTATTTATAGTCATAAAAGTGAAAACAACAACAGCTAGTAATAAGAAAAACAAATTTTAAGCAATGCAAAATCAAATTGAGCAATATAAAAAAATCGATAGTCGAGATAGTACAAAAAAACAAATTAGCTGTAATAGAAAAACAATTATACAACTAAGCAAGTAAAAAAAAACACACAATAAATTAACAGTAAGAAAAACAGTTTTATACAGTTTGGGAATTAAAAAAAATTATAAATAGAAATTAGCCCTAAGGAAAAACAATTTTCCACGTTAACAAATAAACGGACTAAATATCCGAGTGCACAAGCAGTGCGGACGGGAGATATCTACAAAAGATCCTTTCCTTTTGTGTTCCCTACTAACGAACCCTTACTGATAACAGAACCACTTTAAAAAAATATCAATTTTCAGATTTTTAGGAAACGGAATTCACGCACCGCATCTTTTCCTTATTTATATTCAACCATATTTTTATGTACACAGTTTAAGGTGACATTTTGGGGAGGCTCTTGGCTGTTATTTTAAAACAATAACAGGGTACTTATATTCAATTCAAATTTTAGGTTAATATTCAGGTATTTTAAACTGTTACCTTTAGTGTAATTAGACATGGCTTTCAGTATTTAGTGATAATGATGTTGAACTAAACATTTTAAAGTTATGGGTTGGTAAATATGTGACGTTAATTTTTCTAATATTTTATTGTGTAAGCTACTTTTTAAATTCCTTCTGTTAGCTCACACTATCCTGATATATATCTTGTATAAATTTTCAGTCGTTAATAAAATACGATTTTATTCATCCAGTCAATTTAAAATACATTTCTTTTAACCTGTATTGGATGACAAAATTGTTTCCAATATTTATTCAATATTTAAATTATAAAAATTTGGGAGGACGATATGGATTCGAACTATGAATCTTCATGTTCAAAGTCTAACGTGCTTTGGCACTGTACCAACTTCCAATACCAAGAAATGTGTTTTTCAAAGACGTGTATGAATTTTTTCGCCCATCTGTTTGTTATTGAAACCTTCATTATACAACCTTAAACTGTTGCCATGGTTACCACAAAATATCATAAATAGTGCTGTAAGGTTAAAAATGAATGTATCGAATAAAATAAACAAACTGGAAATAAGCAAAGAATGATAACATTTTTCTTTCTTGACCTCAGTAGGAATTTACTTGAAAACTTTTTTTATTACTTGTTATAACTTGACATGCAATTCCGACTTGAAATATGCAACAAACTAGACGACAAACTGTCGTAATAAAAATCGATTATTAACTCACTAATGGGCCGTTTGTTTACTTCTCAAGTTTTAGAAATGTTTCTCACAGATTATTCATTTCGCAACAGAACTTCAAATATTTATTGTAATAGGCCTACTCTAATAGCGCAACTCATTGGTTGAACATCAATCAATATCTTTTGAATATTTAGGTCTGCAATCATGCAATCGACACTTTGCGACAAAGCGAAGGTCTTTATTAGTGTTCCAAGTCTATCAATGTTGATCTTAAACTACCAACTCCAACTCTTTGATAATAATCTTCATATTTCAAGGTGTAATCATCGAAATTCCAAACATATTTTAGTATTTGTCGTCACTTTGTTGATAACGTCTTCTGAAAGCTACTATTAGGTTTACTGATGGAATTGAATGCTCAATTTATTAATATGATTAAAAATATCCATAAAAATAATAACTCATGAAAACAATACTTATTTTACAATTCTAATATTACCTAACCTAACAAATCTGAATCTAACCTACTCGAAAAAACAAACTAACCTACCCAAAAATAACTTAATCTATTTTAACCTAGTCAAACTGAATCTAACCTACCAGAACCTAACTTACAGACACACACTACCGTCGGAGAATTCAAAGCGAGATTATTATTATAAAAAGAAATAGAATTTAGAATATGTTTCCCCGAAAGAATTCTGACAAATAATTCTCCTCGGGCCGTGGACGGTGTTGTTATTTACAATTTATATAAATAAATATAATAGAAAGATATTTAAATTGTTTACCTGTTGCGGGTCTTCTTTATGGCTGTTACCTCGGGCTGCTCACTGATTTCCTCGGGAAGACATGCCATGCAGTAATCAGGCAGACGCAGAAGACCCGTCCTGTTCAACTCGCACTATAAGAGTCTTATTAAACGGCTCGATTATTTTAATTGTAAAAGGGACCGAAAACTACTTATTTAGCACAAACAACTGTTTATTATAGGTTCACTGAAGAGTGTCGGTCTCCCGCGGCGACCATTGAAACTATCAACTATCTTTTGTTTACGTTTAACGAGGTTGGCGGTAATATAAAAAAAAACGTTAAAGACCTATCCCACGAAACGGGAACCGGGAGCGGGTGAGATGTCAATTCACCTTGAGTGAGTGTACAGTCATGGTATATCAATTTAGAAGGCATCATAGAGTTTGGGCAAATATGTGTGTATTCTCTCGTGGAGAGATGACCCTCTTGGATGTAAAAAAAACGTCACAGTACTCGAAAATAGCCTAACCTAACCAAACGGAAATTAACATACCCGAAAAAACCTACCCTAACCGAACCTACCCGAAAATTAACTAACTCAACCGGATCAAACCTAACCTAATCTAGCCGAAAATAACATAACCTAACCAAACGGAAAATAACCTACCCGAAAAAAATACCCTAACCGAACCAAACCTAACCTAACCTACCCGAGAATAGACTAACCTAACCTAACCTAACCTAGCCAAAAATAACATAATTTAACCAAACGGAAACTAACCTACCCGAAAAAACCTACTCTAACCGAACCAAACCTACCCGAAAATAAACTAACCTATCGAAACAAACCTAACCTAACCTAGCTGAAAATAAACTAACCTAACCGAACCAAACCTAACCTAACATAGCCGAAAATAACATAACCGAACCAAACCTAACCTAACCTAGCCGAAAATAACATAACCTAACCAAACGGAAACTAACCTACCCGAATAAATCTACTTTAACCGAACCAAACCTAACCGAACCAAGCCGAAAATAAACTAACCTAACCGAACCAAACCCAACCTAACCTAGCCGAAAATAACTTAACCTAACCAAACGAAAACTAACCTACCCGAAAAAACCTACCCTAACCGAACCAAAAATAAACCTACCCGAAAATAACCTAACCTAACCGAACCAAACCTAACATAACCTACCCAAACATAAGATAACCTAACCGAACTATTGGTGGCAAGAAAATATTATTTTAACGAAGACTATACACTTTGTTTTAAAAGTTTTGCCTCACTTATTCATCGACCATTCCTTATAAGTTACACACACATTAATGATGTACATTTTGCAAGAATCTTACTCGGTGCTTGGATGAACGATTGCCACTTCATTCTCAAAGGGTATTTTGTATTTATGTTGCTGAAACTTTAAAGAGTTTCGTTTTTATGATATTTTCACAAGCTATCTTGACTGTATAAGTACAACGCAACATAGCTAACCCAGCTAGATTATTTAATAATAAAACCATAACACATCCACAAGAAATAACTTTATTGCAAAAACCCCTGTGACTAGATTCATCATAATCATCTGTTGTTAGAATTACCCTTTACAAACAATAAGTATACTGTACAACCAACGCGAAGTTTATTTTGGTAGTAAAGTGTTGATGATGACAATGAATCGCGCAGTGAAATGTGTTTATTGTGAGAGTATTTTAGTTTTATTCTATTATCACGAACTGGCTTGATGGTTATATTTTGTAATTTGTGATATAAGTAACCCTTTCTTATAAAATAACCGAGGTGTCAGTAATGTTTCTATCAATGTTTTTAATAACAAATAGAGAGGAAATTAATTGTTATTTGATGTTCGTAAAGTATAGGCATACGGTTTTGTGAAATATTACTTCTTTACGTTCAGTATTAGGTTAGAGTTTCCTGGAAGAAGCTTTAAATGTAGACATATAACGGTATTGCTTCCACGAAGTTCAATTATACTGATGTATAAGCATTTAGGTTCATGTTTAATCAGAGATCAATTAAATATCCCTGTGATTATCAAACACCTAATTTGCGTAACGAAAAATAAATCCTTGCTGTTGCCATGGCAACACTGAATGTTGTCTGGATGTGGTTATTCATATAACTACGTTTCGCCTGGAATTTGAGGTTATTCTAAGATTTAGGTGCTTGTACATCAATATATTCATGTTACTTCAATAAAGCCTTTCTGTTGGCGGGGGGTGGGTTGTATATCTCTCTGATCTCAGAAGGAAAACCCCGATATACAGAAGTGGATCATTATTTAAGTAAAAGAGTTGCTTCATAACTCATTATAGTGAATATTCATCTCTTGATAACTTGATAAACCAGCTCGTGTGTGTGAGAGAGTGTATGTGTGTGTGTGTGTGTGTAATATGTATTTACATACAAAAATTATTAAGTATATGCTAGGTTTACGCACCTGATGGAAACCTACTTTCTAACGGGGTCATAAGATGTCCACTCTTTACAAACCCTTGTAAGAAACATAAAGAAGGGTAAGTAAATTCGAATAGGACTAATGAAAGAACATATTGATCACCTGGTACTGGGGAAGGGTCGCTTACTTGTTGAAGGTTGCCTCTCAATTGGAGGGTGGGAGGGGCGGAGGATGGTTTCGGTCTTTATATATATATATACAGTAGAGTCTCAAAAATCCGAGTCCCGATATTCCAAAGTATTTGAGTCTATTTCTATCTCAGACTGTTTTATCTATTTGAAAGAAAATTAAAATTATTTACTGTTAGAGAACATCGCATCCCGATGAAGATCAGCTGTGCTCTGGTGATATCCGTGCTTTATTTCTAAACGCAAAGGTTACGAACCTAATCCATCCGAAGGATCAGGGTGCTCTGGAATGTACAAGGAAAATACAGGCGTTACCTTTTACAATCTCTCTTGCAAGCGACTGAGAGGGAAGAAAGTACTGTAGGCTTTCTGGAAAAAATACACAATTAAGGACGTTTTGTACTGCATAGACGAATCATGGAACGAAATAAAAGAAGAAACATCAAGTAAGTCGTGGAATAAAGTCCTGAGACATAATACAACTTTTGGCTGTGTCGTTGATCCACAAAAAGAAACAGTTTTGACATTTCTTATCAAGAAACTTCCAGGTTGAGGAAATGTCGATGATACGGACGTACGTCGATGGATGAGTGAGGACGAATGTAAGTAACAATAACACAAGTTACGACTGTTGCAATGGTACAAGAAACTACTGAAGGCAGTGAGGACAAACGTAAGTAACAATAACACAAGTTACGACTGTTGCAATGGTACAAGAAACTACTGAAGGCAGTGAGGACGAACGTAAGTAACAATAACACAAGTTACGACTATTGCAATGGTACAAGAAACTACTTAAGGCAGTGAGGACGAACGTAAGTAACAATAACACAAGTTACGACTATTGCAATGGTACAAGAAACTTCCAGGTTGAGGAAATGTCGATGATACGGACGTACGTCGATGGATAAGTGAGGACGAACGTAAGTAACAATAACACAAGTTACGACTGTTGCAATGGTACAAGAAACTACTGAAGGCAGTGAGGACGAACGTAAGTAACAATAACACAAGTTACGACTATTGCAATGGTACAAGAAACTACTGAAGGCAGTGAGGACAAACGTAAGTAACAATAACACAAGTTACGACTATTGCAATGGTACAAGAAACTACTGAAGGCAGTGAGGACGAACCTAAGTAACAATAACACAAGTTACGACTGTTGCAATGGTACAAGAAACTACTGAAGGCAGTGAGGACGAACGTAAGTAACAATAACACAAGTTACGACTGTTGCAATGGTACAAGAAACTTCCAGGTTGAGGAAATGTCGATGATACGGACGTACGTCGATGGACGAGTGAGGACGAACGTAAGTAACAATAACACAAGTTACGACTGTTACAATGGTACAAGAAACTACTGAAGGCAGTGAGGACGAACGTAAGTAACAATAACACAAGTTACGACTATTGCAATGGTACAAGAAACTACTGAAGGCAGTGAGGACGAACCTAAGTAACAATAACACAAGTTACGACTGTTGCAATGGTACAAGAAACTACTGAAGGCAGTGAGGACGAACGTAAGTAACAATAACACAAGTTACGACTATTGCAATGGTACAAGAAACTACTGAAGGCAGTGAGGACGAACGTAAGTAACAATAACACAAGTTACGACTGTTGCAATGGTACAAGAAACTACTGAAGGCAGTGAGGACGAACGTAAGTAACAATAACACAAGTTACGACTGTTGAAATGGTATAAGAAACTACTGAAGGCAGTGAGGACGAACCTAAGTAACAATAACACAAGTTACGACTGTTGCAATGGTACAAGAAACTACTGAAGGCAGTGAGGACGAACGTAAGTAACAATAACACAAGTTACGACTGTTGCAATGGTACAAGAAACTTCCAGGTTGAGGAAATGTCGATGATACGGACGTACGTCGATGGATGAGTAAGGACGAACGTAAGTAACAATAACACAAATTACGACTATTCCAATGGTACAAGAAACTACTGAAGGCAGTGAGGACGAACCTAAGTAACAATAACACAAGTTACGACTGTTGCAATGGTACAAGAAACTACTGAAGGTAGTGAGGACGAACGTAAGTAACAATAACACAAGTTACGACTGTTGCAATGGTACAAGAAACTTCCAGGTTGAGGAAATGTCGATGATACGGACGTACGTCGATGGATGAGTGAGGACGAACGTAAGTAACAATAACACAAGTTACGACTGTTACAATGGTACAAGAAACTACTGAAGGCAGTGAGGACGAACCTAAGTAACAATAACACAAGTTACGACTGTTGCAATGGTACAAGAAACTACTGAAGGCAGTGAGGACGAACGTAAGTAACAATAACACAAGTTACGACTGTTGCAATGGTACAAGAAACTACTGAAGGCAGTGAGGACGAACGTAAGTAACAATAACACAAGTTACGACTGTTGCAATGGTACAAGAAACTTCCAGGTTGAGGAAATGTCGATGATACGGACGTACGTCGATGGATGAGTAAGGACGAACGTAAGTAACAATAACACAAATTACGACTATTCCAATGGTACAAGAAACTACTGAAGGCAGTGAGGACGAACCTAAGTAACAATAACACAAGTTACGACTGTTGCAATGGTACAAGAAACTACTGAAGGTAGTGAGGACGAACGTAAGTAACAATAACACAAGTTACGACTGTTGCAATGGTACAAGAAACTTCCAGGTTGAGGAAATGTCGATGATACGGACGTACGTCGATGGATGAGTGAGGACGAACGTAAGTAACAATAACACAAGTTACGACTGTTACAATGGTACAAGAAACTACTGAAGGCAGTGAGGACGAACCTAAGTAACAATAACACAAGTTACGACTGTTGCAATGGTACAAGAAACTACTGAAGGCAGTGAGGACGAACGTAAGTAACAATAACACAAGTTACGACTGTTGCAATGGTACAAGAAACTTCCAGGTTGAGGAAATGTCGATGATACGGACGTACGTCGATGGATGAGTGAGGACGAACGTAAGTAACAATAACACAAGTTACGACTGTTACAATGGTACAAGAAACTACTGAAGGCAGTGAGGACGAACGTAAGTAACAATAACACAAGTTACGACTGTTGCAATGGTACAAGAAACTACTGAAGGCAGTGGGGACGAACGTAAGTAACAATAACACAAGTTACGACTGTTGCAATGGTACAAGAAACTTCCAGGTTGAGGAAATGTCGATGATACGGACGTACGTCGATGGATGAGTGAGGGCGAACGTAAGTAACAATAACACAAGTTACGACTGTTGCAATGGTACAAGAAACGCCTGAAGGCAGTGAGGACGAACGTAAGTAACAATAACACAAGTTACGACTATTGCAATGGTGCAAGAAACTACTGAAGGCAGTGAGGACGAACGTAAGTAACAATAACACAAGTTACGACTGTTGCAATGGTACAAGAAACTCCTGAAGGCAGTGAGGACGAACGTAAGTAACAATAACACAAGTTACGACTATTGCAATGGTACAAGAAACTACTGAAGGCAGTGAGGACGAGAATAAAGATGAAGGTTCTACCGAGACAGTACAAGAAGAGAAAATAGTCACGGTGAGGGAACGGCAGCTTTGGAAACTGCACTGCGCTATATTGTATAACAGACACCACGGCAACAGATGTGGTCCTGATAAGACGTCTACGCGACACCGCAGCTCGAAAACTATCTGATAAGTAGTCGCCGAAGAAACTATATAAATTATAAAAACTGTAGCAACCGTGATGAACAATGTATTCCAAAGCAACATTAATTTAGTCAAGTGCTGTAATCAATAAAGTTCTATAAACGTATTTTGAGCATTCTTAATTATAGTATTACGGTTCATTAGCACCCTTAGTTTTTCTAATGTACAGGAACGTATTTGCGTGTAATTCGAGTTTTCGTTAATCCGATTGAGTCTTGGTACCATATACCTTGTATTATCTAGGCTCTACTATATATATATATATATATATATATATATATATATATATATATATATATATATATATATATATATATATATATATATATATTAGAACGTTAATAAATCATATTAAAAACTTGTGCTTTACAATTTTTGTCAGTCCTTCATATGTTTGAACATCCATCATACATTTCAGTTACCAGGAGATTATTGTAGTATTTATTCAAATTTTGTGTTATAAATAAATGTTTTTAATTTATCCTATGTGTTATAACTTTTACAGTATGTGTAAACCATAAAGCGAGCGCTTTATTACTGGTGGTTTCCATGGCAACGTCATATTTTATTGAGTTTTTGCGTCAGTAACACAAAAATTTGATTTGTTTGGGTTAAATATTGTGTGCTATTGACAATCGTTTCGGGCGATACATGTATTGTTGTGTTTAATATGTTCTAATTGTTAGTTCTTTCAGGTTTTAGTCCAACTGTTTCGCATTGGATTATTTTATTTGCATATATTAACATGGAAACGTTTCTAGCTTTTATTGTAATAGAGATCTGGTTAAAGGAAAGAGTAAAACGAAAATTATTTTTATGTATATTCATATTCTCTGAGGATAGGTTTCATTGTGCATGAAGTATACATTTAAATAAACTACGAAGTCAAAGTGCGATAAAACAAGCGGGCAGTAAAGTGAGGGGGAGCCTACCCCTTCCCCCCCATACCAACCGCTACCCCCCTCGGCACGTTCCAGTCGCACTGTGTCTTAATACAAACTTTTTGATGACAAAAAATGGTCTTTTTTAAAACTTAGTTAAAACTTTGTCCTCTCTTGCCTGGAGGAACATTAGAAGAATAATTTATTTTTAATTTTTTCAATGAATTTTAAAAAGTTCAGCGATTAAAAGCGACCGCGCAGCGGAAATTTCGCCCAAACTTGCACGTTTCGTTAATTACAAGAGTTTTTAATGAAAGTTTGGGAGCGGCGTTTAAAAACGTTATTTGTTTAATGTTTCAGCCTGAAAAAAATATCGGTTTAATATAAAGTAAAATAAAATGTCTGACCTGCTCAAAAGTCTGGCCTGCTATTGAAATTAATTTACATTAACACCGACCTTATGTAACACATAAGATTATTTGAATATTAGTAAGAAACTTGTAAATTTCTATAAAATCTCAAACTGTCTTACACTACCTTAAAGAGTTTTACATGGTCCTAAACAGTCCTGTACATTCTTAAACATTCTTAAAAAGTACATAAACAGTCCTGTACATTCTTAAACATTCTTAAAAAGTACATAAACAGTCCTGTACATTCTTAAACATTCTTATATAGTTTTTAAACTGTCCTGTACATTCTTACACAGTTCTGTACATTTTTAAACATTCTTGTACAGTACATAAACAGTCCTGTACATTTTTAATATTCTTATACAGTTTTTAATCAGTCTTGTACATTCTTAAACAGTCCTGTACATTCTTGAACATTTTTATATAGTTTTTAAACAGTCCTGTACATTCTTAAACAGTTCTAAACACAGCTTTGACAAATCCTCTATATTTGTAAACATTATTATACAGTTTTTTTAAAACAGCCATGTACAATATTAAACATTATTGTACTGTTTGTAAACAGTCCTGTACATTTTTTTACATTACTAAAGACTTTTAAACAGTCCTGTACGTTATTAAACATTCTTGTAAAGTTTTAAACAGTCCTATACATTGAGAAATATTATTATAAGGTTCTAAACAATTTTGTACATTCATAAGCATTACATATACAGTTTTAAACAGTCATATACGTTGTTATACATTTCTAAACACAGCTTTAAACAGTCTTGTTAATTATTAAACATTTTTATACAGACCTACAGAGATTTATACAATCGTAAACATTCCTAAAAACTGCTTTAAAGAGTCCTGTATATTATTAAACACTTTTGTACAGGTACACAAAGATTTATACAATCGTAAATATTCCTATACACTGCTTTATGCAGTCCTGTATACTATTAAACACGTTTGTACAGCTCTATAAAGATGTATACAATCGTAAACATTCCTAAAAACTGCTTTAAAGAGTCCTGTACATTATTAAACACTTTTGTACAGGTACACAAAGATTTATACAATCGTAAATATTCCTATACACTGCTTTATGCAGTCCTGTATACTATTAAACACGTTTGTACAGCTCTATAAAGATGTATACAATCGTAAACATTCCTAAAAACTGCTTTAAAGAGTCCTGTACATTATTAAACACTTTTGTACAGGTACACAAAGATTTATACAATCGTAAATATTCCTATACACTGCTTTATGCAGTCCTGTATACTATTAAACACGTTTGTACAGCTCTATAAAGATGTATACAATCGTAAACATTCCTAAAAACTGCTTTAAAGAGTCCTGTACATTATTAAACACTTTTGTACAGGTACACAAAGATTTATACAATCGTAAATATTCCTATACACTGCTTTATGCAGTCCTGTATACTATTAAACACGTTTGTACAGCTCTACAAAGATTTACAATCGTATACACTGCTTTATGCAGTCCTGAATATTAATAAACACTTTTGTACAGCTCTACAAAGATTTATACAATCGTAAATATTCTTAATCAAGGCTTTATACAGTTCTGTATATTATTAAACACTTTTGTACAGCTCTATAAAGATGTATACAATCGTAATCATTCGTATACACTGCTTTATACAGTCCTGTATATTAATAAACACTTTTGTACAGCTCTATAAAGATTTATACAATTGTAAATATTCTTATCAAGGCTTTATACAGTCCTGTATATTATTAAACACTTTTGTACAGCTCTATAAAGATTTATACAATTGTAAATATTCTTATCAAGGCTTTATACAGTCCTGTATATTATTAAACACTTTTGTACAGCTCTATAAAGATGTATACAATCGTAAATATTCTTAATCAAGGCTTTATACAGTTCTGTATATTATTAAACACTTTTGTACAGCTCTATAAAGATGTATACAATCGTAATCATTCGTATACACTGCTTTATACAGTCCTGTATATTAATAAACACTTTTGTACAGCTCTATAAAGATTTATACAATTGTAAATATTCTTATCAAGGCTTTATACAGTCCTGTATATTATTAAACACTTTTGTACAGCTCTATAAAGATTTATACAATTGTAAATATTCTTATCAAGGCTTTATACAGTCCTGTATATTATTAAACACTTTTGTACAGCTCTATAAAGATTTATACAATCGTAAATATTCGTCTACACTGCTTTATACAGTCCTGTATATTATTAAACACTTTTGTACAGGTCTATAAAGATTTATACAATCGTAAATAATTTTAATCAAGGCTTTATACAGTCCTGTATGCTATTAAACACTTTTGTACAGCTCTACAAAAATGTTTTACAGTCGTAAACATTTCTAAACACTGCTTTATATAGTCCTGTGTATTAGCCGTATACTTAAACATATTATATACATGTTGCGTCATATCAGTTGTCCACATGTGCAAATTTCATATGTATCTTGTAATGAAGATAATTTTTCAACTAAGGAACCTAAACCAATCATTTAGTAAAAAATAAATTGACCCCTTTGTAAAGTCGATTAGCCGTTCCTGAATAAAAATTTGCGGCGTTTGTAATCGGATAAGCTGTATTCTGAGCTTCCCTCTACTTCATCCCCGAATAAAATAACAGATTGATCTGAGAGTAGAAAACTTTGTTCTATGTTTATGCGAAGTTTTTCTGCAACCGTGCATTTCCAACCCTTTCGCATTTCGTACTTTTTCAAAATATCTTCAGAGTTTGTAAAACTTTTTAATTGAGTTTGTACTTTTTATTCCGTTGTTAAAAGTAAGAGTTATTTTCAGGGACCCCAAATAGCGTGTGCTTACATCAGCTTATTCTTTGGGATTGCGCTAATTATATGAGTAAAGGGAAGGGTATTGTATTAATGAGATATAAGTGCTCTTAGTTGAAAAAAAGTAAAAGACAATATATTGAAATATACTCATTGTAACTTGAAGATATTGATTAGAACTTGTTTTAAATAATGTAGGAATTTTTTAAAATATTTTCTGTAACTAAGGCAAGTCCTTGTCTAGCAGCTTTCAGTTGAAATGTCAGGCTCGTTCATGTGAACGACACTGAGTTGATATTCTAGTACTGCTGATGATGTGGAGTTAATGTCGCTTTGGAATCAGGTCCACGTGAACTGTAGAATTTGCCTGTTGCTGGAACCTCTAGAGGTGCTGCAGCGGCGGCCTCCTCTCTCAGGCTCTTCATCTTGAGGTCCCTGCGTGTGGCAAAGTTTTGGAACTACCCCATGGCTTTTACAGCTCTCACTATAACTCTCAACACTTCATCTTGAGGTCCCTGTGTGTGGCAAAGGTTTGGAAGTAGCCCATGGCTCTATAGCCCTCATTATAACTCTCAACACTTCATCTTGAGGTCCCTGTGTGTGGCAAAGGTTAGGAAGTACCCCATGGCTTCTATAGCCCTCACTATAACTCTCAACAATTCATCTTGAGATCCCTTTGTGTGGCAAAGGTTTGGAAGTACCCCATGGCTCTATAACCCTCACTATAACTCTCAACACTCCATCTTGAGGCCCCTGCGTGTGGCAAAGGTTTGGAAGTACCCCATGGCTCTATAGACCTCACTATAACTCTCAACACTCCATCTTGAGGCCCCTGCGTGTGGCAAAGGTTTGGAAGTACCCCATGGCTCTATAGCCCTCACTATAACTCTCAACACTCCATCTTGAGGCCCCTGCGTGTGGCAAAGGTTTGGAAGTACCCCATAGCTCTAAAGCCCTCATTATAACTCTCAACACTTCATCTTGTGGTCCCTGTGTGTGGCAAAAGTTTGGAAGTACCCCATGGCTTCTATAGCCCTCACTATAACTCTCAACAATTCATCTTGAGATCCCTTTGTGTGGCAAAGGTTTGGAAGTAGCCCATGGCTCTATAGCCCCCATTATAACTCTCAACACTTCATCTTCAGGTCCCTGTGTGTGGCAAAGGTTTGGAAGTACCCCATGGCTTCTATAGCCCTCACTATAACTCTCAACAATTCATCTTGTGGTCCCTGTGTGTGGCAAAGGTTAGGAAGTACCCCATGGCTTCTATAGCCCTCACTATAACTCTCAACAATTCATCTTGAGATCCCTTTGTGTGGCAAAGGTTTGGAAGTACCCCATGGCTCTATAGCCCTCACTATAACTCTCAACACTCCATCTTGAGGCTCCTGCGTGTAGCAAAGGTTTGGAAGTACCCCATGGCTCTATAGACCTCACTATAACTCTCAACACTTCATCTTGAGGTCCCTGTGTGTGGCAGAGGTTTGGAAGTACCCCATGGCTTCTATAGCCCTTACTATAACTCTCAACAATTCATCTTGAGATCCCTTTGTGTGGCAAAGGTTTGGAAGTAGCCCAGGGCTCTATAGCCCTCACTATAAATCTCAACACTTCATCTTGAGGTCCCTGTGTGTGGCAAAGGTTTGGAAGTACCCCATGGCTTCTATAGCCCTCACTATAACTCTCAACAATTCATCTTGAGATCCCTTTGTGTGGCAAAGGTTTTCAAGTACCCCATTGCTCTATAGCCCTCACTATAACACTCAACACTCCGTCTTGAGGCCCCTGCGTGTAGCAAAGGTTTGGAAGTACCCCATGGCTCTATAGACCTCACTATAACTCTCAACACTTCATCTTGAGGTCCCTGTGTGTGGCAGAGGTTTGGAAGTACCCCATAGCTCTAAAGCCCTCATTATAACTCTCAACACTTCATCTTGTGGTCCCTGTGTGTGGCAAAGGTTTGGAAGTACCCCATGGCTTCTATAGCCCTCACTATAACTCTCAACAATTCATCTTGAGATCCCTTTGTGTGGCAAAGGTTTGGAAGTAGCCCATGGCTCTATAGCCCTCATTATAACTCTCAACACTTCATCTTCAGGTCCCTGTGTGTGGCAAAGGTTTGGAAGTACCCCATGGCTTCTATAGCCCTCACTATAACTCTCAACAATTCATCTTGTGGTCCCTGTGTGTGGCAAAGGTTAGGAAGTACCCCATGGCTTCTATAGCCCTCACTATAACTCTCAACAATTCATCTTGAGGTCCCTGTGTGTGGCAAAGGTTTGGAAGTACCCCATGGCTTCTATAGCCCTCACTATAACTCTCAACAATTCATCTTGAGATCCCTTTGTGTGGCAAAGGTTTTCAAGTACCCCATGGCTCTATAGCCCTCACTATAACTCTCAACACTCCGTCTTGAGGCCCCTGCGTGTAGCAAAGGTTTGGAAGTACCCCATGGCTCTATAGACCTCACTATAACTCTCAACACTTCATCTTGAGGTCCCTGTGTGTGGCAGAGGTTTGGAAGTACCCCATAGCTCTAAAGCCCTCATTATAACTCTCAACACTTCATCTTGTGGTCCCTGTGTGTGGCAAAGGTTTGGAAGTACCCCATGGCTTCTATAGCCCTCACTATAACTCTCAACAATTCATCTTGAGATCCCTGTGTGTGGCAAAGGTTTGGAAGTACCCCATGACTCTATAGCCCTCACTATAAATCTCAACACTTCATGTTTAAGCCCCTGCGTGTGGCAAAGGTTTGGAAGTACCCCATGACTCTATAGCCCTCACTATAAATCTCAACACTTCATCTTTAAGCCCCTGCGTGTGGCAGAGGTTTGGAAGTACCCCAGGGCTCTATAGCCCTCACTATAACTCTCAACACTTCATTTTGAGGCCAGTGCGTGTGGCAAAGGTTTGGAAGTACCCCATGGCTCTATAGCCCTCACTATAACTCTCAACACTTCATCTTGTGGTTACTGCGTGTGGTATAGGTTTGGAAGTACCCCATGGCTTCTATAGCCCTCACTATAACCCTTAATACTTCATCTTGAGGCTCCTGCATAAAGCAAAGGTTTGGAAGTACCCCATGGCTCTATAGCCCTCACTATAACTCTCAACACTTCATCTTGAGGTCCCTGTGTGTGGCAAAGGTTTGGAAGTACCCTTGTCTCTATAGCCCTCACTATAACTATCAACACTTCATCTTGAAGCCCTTGCGTGTGGCAAAGTTTTGGAAGTACCCCATGGCTCTATAGCCCTCTTTTTTTTTTTTTTTTTTTAACTTGGGAGCGGGTTTGAATTGCCCGAAGCACTGCTACCTTAAGGTATATTGTACTTACCTCCCTGATCTAGTCAAATAACCCCTTCCCTCTTACCAGGTTTAGGAGTTTCCTGACTAGAGTTTTACCCTCAGCATCCACCAAAGCCGTTCCATCACCAAAGAGGTTGAAGCGCCCCTCAGCAAGTACTCCACATCTGTAAATAATGTGTGTGGCAGTCTCCTGTTCCTGCCCGCACAATCTGCACACTGGTTCATCCTTGTAGATACCCATTTTATGCAAATGTTTCCTTAGTCCACAGTGTCTCCTGAGTAGTCCTGTGGCTATCCTTAATTCCTGCCTAGACAGATAGATGAGACTCTTCCGCAGCCCCAAGGAAGGTCTCCTAAGGGTTAGCTTACTGTGTCCCATCCCTTCGGCCCTGATCCAGTGCTCACAGTGTCTTTCAGCCATCCACCTTCGCACTGTCATCCTGACCATGGATTTGGAAATACCCACCGCAGGTTCCGGTCCAATCAGGGGAGTCGAGGACCTCTCCCTGGCCAGCGCATCTGCGGCTTCATTTCCAAGTATTCCCCTATGCCCTGGCACCCAACCAATCTAGACTTGATTGTGCCTTGCCAGAGCTTGTAGGTTAATTAGGCACTCCCTGACTATGGCCGAGGTGACCACGTGTCCGTTTAGTGCCTTAATTGCTGCCTGACTGTCGGAGAAAATAGCAATCCGGGCCCCATGTGTTTCCCTTCTCGCTATCTCTCCCAGACAGGCATTTATAGCATATACTTCGGCCTGAAAGACAGAGGTATGCCTCCCCAAGGAAAAAACTAGTTCTACCCTTGGGTTTTTACAATACACCCCCGCTCCAGTGCCGAAGTCCATCTTGGAGCCATCTGTGTACCAGATCTGAGCTCCCGATGTTAATGTCCCTGACCATTCCATCACAGTTTGGTGGACCTGGTCAGGTGCAAACATTCGAGTAATGTGGTCGCTGCCCATTTCCAAGACGGGTTCTTTGACCACGCACTCGATACTCATATGTCCCGAGACATCTGGGAGGTTAGCCCAGTTGCTCGAGTTGCGCAATCTCCATGCCGCTAGCCTCGCCTCTCCCCTAAGGACTATAACTCTCAACAATTCATCTTGAGATCCCTTTGTGTGGCAAAGGTTTGGAAGTAGCCTTAATTATAGCTCTATAGCCCTCATTATAACTCTCAACACTTCATCTTGAGGTCCCTGTGTGTGGCAAAGGTTTGGAAGTACCCCATGGCTTCTATAGCCCTCACTATAACTCTCAACAATTCATCTTGAGATCCCTTTGTGTGGCAAAGGTTTTCAAGTACCCCATGGCTCTATAGCCCTCACTATAACTCTAAACACTCCATCTTGAGGCCCCTGCGTGTAGCAAAGGTTTGGAAGTACCCCATGGCTCTATAGACCTCACTATAACTCTCAACACTTCATCTTGAGGTCCCTGTGTGTGGCAAAGGTTTGGAAGTACCCCATGGCTTCTATAGCCCTCACTATAACTCTCAACAATTCATCTTGAGATCCCTGTGTGTGGCAAAGGTTTGGAAGTACCCCATGACTATATAGCCCTCACTATAAATCTCAACACTTCATCTTTAGGCCCCTGCGTGTGGCAAAGGTTTGGAAGTACCCCAGGGCTCTATAGCCCTCACTATAAATCGCAACACTTCATCTTTAGGCCCCTGAGTGTGGCAAAGGTTTGGAAGTACCCCAGGGCTCTATAGCCCTCACTATAAATCTCAACACTTCATCTTTAGGCCCCTGCGTGTGGCAGAGGTTTGGAAGTACCCCATGTCTCTATAGCCCTCACTATAAATCTCAACACTTCATCTTTAGGCCCCTGCGTGTGGCAAAGGTTTGGAAGTACCCCAGGGCTCTATAGCCCTCACTATAAATCTCAACACTTCATCTTTAGGCCCCTGCGAGTGGCAAAGGTTTGGAAGTAACCCAGGGCTCTATAGCCCTCACTATAAATCTCAACACTTCATCTTTAGGCCCCTGCGTGTGGCAAAGGTTTGGAAGTACCCCAGGGCTCTATAGCCCTCACTATAAATCTCAACACTTCATCTTTAAGCCCCTGCGTGTGGCAGAGGTTTGGAAGTACCCCAGGGCTCTATAGCCCTCACTATAAATCTCAACACTTCATCTTTAAGCCCCTGCGTGTGGCAGAGGTTTGGAAGTACCCCATGGCTCTATAGCCCTCACTATAAATCTCAACACTTCATCTTGTGGTCCCTGTGTGTGGCAAAGGTTTGGAAGTACCCCATGGCTTCTATAGCCCTCACTATAACTCTCAACAATTCATCTTGAGATCCCTTTGTGTGGCAAAGGTTTGGAAGTAGCCCAGGGCTCTATAGCCCTCACTATAAATCTCAACACTTCATCGTTAAGCCCCTGCGTGTGGGAGAGGTTTGGAAGTACCCCATGGCTCTATAGCCCTCACTATAAATTTCAACACTTCATCTTTAGGCCCCTGCGTGTGGCAAAGGTTTGGAAGTACCCCATGGCTCTATAGCCCTCACTATAAATCTCAACACTTCATCTTTAGGCCCCTGCGTGTGGCAAAGGTTTTCAAGTACCCCATGGCTCTATAGCCCTCACTATTAATCTCAACACTTCATCTTTAAGCCCCTGCGTGTGGCAGAGGTTTGGAAGTACCCCATGGCTCTATAGCCCTCACTATAAATCTCAACACTTCATCTTTAGGCCCCTGCGTGTGGCAAAGGTTTGGAAGTACCCCATGGCTCTATAGCCCTCACTATAAATCTCAACACTTCATCTTTAGGCCCCTGCGTGTGGCAAAGGTTTTCAAGTACCCCATGGCTCTATAGCCCTCACTATAAATCTCAACACTTCATCTTTAAGCCCCTGCGTGTGGCAGAGGTTTGGAAGTACCCCAGGGCTCTATAGCCCTCACTATAAATCTCAACACTTCATCTTTAAGCCCCTGCGTGTGGCAGAGGTTTGGAAGTACCCCAGGGCTCTATAGCCCTCACTATAAATCTCAAAACTTCATCTTTAAGCCCTTGCGTGTGGCAGAGGTTTGGAAGTACCCCATGGCTCTATAGCCCTCACTATAACTCTCAACACTTCATTTTGAGGCCAGTGCGTGTGGCAAAGGTTTGGAAGTACCCCATGGCTCTATAGCCCTCACTATAACTCTCAACACTTCATCTTGTGGTTACTGCGTGTGGTATAGGTTTGGAAGTACCCCATGGCTTCTATAGCCCTCACTATAACCCTTAATACTTCATCTTGAGGCTCCTGCATAAAGCAAAGGTTTGGAAGTACCCCATGGCTCTATAGCCCTCACTATAACTCTTAACACTTCATCTTGAGGTCCCTGTGTGTGGCAAAGGTTTGGAAGTACCCCATGGCTCTATTGCCCTCACTATAAATCTCAACACTTCATCTTTAAGCCCCTGCGTGTGGCAGAGGTTTGGAAGTACCCCAGGGCTCTATAGCCCTCACTATAACTCTCAACACTTCATTTTGAGGCCAGTGCGTGTGGCAAAGGTTTGGAAGTACCCCATGACTCTATAGCCCTCACTATAACTCTCAACACTTCATCTTGAAGCCCTTGCGTGTGGCAAAGTTTTGGAAGTACCCCATGGCTCTATAGCCCTCACTATAACTCTCAACACTTCATCTTGAAGCCCTTGCGTGTGGCAAAGTTTTGGAAGTACCCCATGGCTCTATAGCCCTCACTATAACTCTCAACACATCATGTTGAGGCCCCAGCGTGTGGTAAGGTTTTGGAAGTACCCCATGGCTCTATAGCCCTCACTATAACTCTCAACACTTCATCTTGAGGTTCCTCCGTGTGGCAAAGTTTTGGAAGTACCCCATGGCTCTATAGCCCTCACTATAACTCAACTTTTTTTTTTCGAAAGCGCTCGATAAATTGCATATTGCTATTCTTGGTGGATCCTCAAAGTGACAGTTTGAATTTACATTAGGGCTCTAGAACTTGCTTGTACACCAACAATTTTCTGTAGAGGCTCAGCTCAGGATACCGACCTATGAGCCCCGCTAGCTTTCTGTACCGAATCTCTATTTCAACTCTTATTTCTCGTGGTATTTCCATTTTAGTTTTGCGTCCGACTAGGTACTTCACCTTGCTATAAGGGACGAGTTTTCCATTTATTGTGAGGTAAGTTCTGTTCTCTGGCTTATTGCTAAATACATAACAAGTTGACTTGCTTTTATTAAGCTTAATGCGTCACTGTGTGGTCCAGTCAGCACTGTGTGCTGCAATGTAGCTGTTGCGTCTGGCTCGCTTTGTACGACGGAGAAGAGAGCGGCGACGTCTGGAAAGGTCGGTGTAAGGGTCGCTCTTGTATACAGTACAGCACCGGGCCAAGGACACTACCCGGAGGCGCCCACGGGGGGATGTCCTAGGAGCTCGAGTATTCCGTAACTTGTTTAAAGCTGAAAATTCTGTCCGCAAGGTAGGATTTGAATACATTGCCAAAATGTAAAGGTCAAATTTTATAAGCTAGCACTTGGCTCTTAGGTAGAAATTGTGTATTCGTCGTCTAGAAAACATCAGGCTCTGTCGTCATTCCTTATCGGGGCCATAAATCGCGGCCTACCCGTCTCAACCCTTAGACAATCCTATTAGCACGCTTCCGTGAACGCCCTAATTCCATTTGTTGATATTTATACTATACGTTGAAACGTACTAATAATTAACAAAATATCGAGTAAAAACTATGAGTTAGTGAAAGTCCAAGGGTCGATGTTTTTGAAAATGACCTGCGAGCACCTCCCCCCTCCCCTGATTCTCAGACTCACGCCAAGGCAAGCAGCCCCCAAGTGCCAGCTTATAAAATTTTACCTATATTTGGAAGTTCGCGACTAGTTTTCAACAGCAAGCCAGCGTGCAATGCTGAAGGTCTTTGAGACATCGAGGACGAAGTCAAAGCACAACTTCGTTCCTAGAGACTTCCAACTACAAAATTATTTGTTTCTTGTTTGCAATGTATTTTCTAGTAACAAATGTGAACACGGAATTGAGCACAGAATCCACATTTGGCCAGGTATTGCTAAAAACGTTTTAATTGCTAAATCAACAAAATCTTAATCTAACAACAGATTTTAAATTTGCCGAGAATTTCACGTGACCAACCATGTGAAATTTATTGAACCTTTCTTTTTATTAATTTTAAAGAAGCGAAAGAAAGGTCGAACGTGGGGAAATCGCTTCATTAAAGTTAGGAATTTGGCTGTGAAGCATTGACAGCAATCGAATGAAATCAAATATAATCGCATCTCTTCTTAGTCGTTCGGTTCTGGTTGAATGGGTTTTTATAATGACATTACTAGAAGGGTTCAGTGTGTTGTTTTAAAACAAAAAAGTATGTTTGAGATAGTAAAAAAAGGATTGGACAAATCTTTCGGTAACTTAAACATCAAATAATTTTTATGCTCTTCGTTTCGATACCACTATGAACCCTCGTCTGTAGCCTAATACCACAACCATCACAACCATACATACAATATCACAACCATACATACAATATCACAACCATACATACAATACCACAACCATCGCAACCATGCATACAATACCACAACCATCGCAACCATACATACAATACCACAACCATCGCAACCATACATACAATATCACAACCATCACAACCATATATACAATATCACAACCATCACAACCATACATACAATATCACAACCATACATACAATACCACAACCATCACAACCATACATACAATATCACAACCATCACAACCATACATACAATATCACAACCATACATACAATACCACAACCATACATGCAATATCACAACCATACATACAATATCACAACCATCACAACCATACATACCATATCACAACCATCCCAACCATACATACAATATCACAACCATACATACAATACCACAACCATCGCAACCATACATACAATATCACAATAATCGCAACCATACATACAATATCACAACCATACATACAATACCACAACCATCGCAACCATACATACAATACCACAACCATCGCAACCATACATACAATATCACAACCATCACAACCATACATACCATATCACAACCATCCTAACCATACATACAATTTCACAACCATACATACAATATCACAACCATCGCAACCATACATACAATATCACAATAATCGCAACCATACATACAATATCACAACCATACATACAATATCACAACCATACATACAATATCACAACCATCACAACCATACATACAATATCACAACCATCACAACCATACATACAATATCACAACCATACATACAATATCACAACCATCACAAACATAAACATAATTACAAATTTCAATTTTAAATTATAAAATGATTATAACCTAAAAATTTATAAATAAATTTAATAATTAAATTTTTAATTACAAATTATAAATTGATTTTATTACTAAACTGATAATTATAATACAATGAAAATATTGGAAAAAACCCCAATACCACAAAAATAATCAAAAATAACAAATAAAACAAGTTACTTAAGATTAAACCCTTATGTACATTTCGATGACTATGTCATCATCATCAGAGGGTCTTATTACAAAATTACAATCTAGCAAACAACAAATTTGTCACTCTAGTTTGTAACTTCTTGTTTGCTAGATTGTAATTTTGTAATAAGACCCTCTGATGATGATGACATAGTCATCGAAATGTACATAAGGGTTTAATCTTAAGTAACTTGTTTTATTTGTTATTTTTGATTATTTTTGTGGTATTGGGGTTTTTTCCAATATTTTCATTGTATTATAATTATCAGTTTAGTAATAAAATCAATTTATAATTTGTAATTAAAAATTTAATTATTAAATTTATTTATAAATTTTTAGGTTATAATCATTTTATAATTTAAAATTGAAATTTGTAATTATGTTTATGTTTGTGATGGTTGTGATATTGTATGTATGGTTGTGATATTGTATGTATGGTTGTGATATTGTATGTATGGTTGTGATGGTTGTGATATTGTATGTATGGTTGTGATGGTTGTGATATTGTATGTATGGTTGTGATATTGTATGTATGGTTGTGATATTGTATGTATGGTTGCGATTATTGTGATATTGTATGTATGGTTGCGATGGTTGTGATATTGTATGTATGGTTGTGAAATTGTATGTATGGTTAGGATGGTTGTGATATGGTATGTATGGTTGTGATGGTTGTGATATTGTATGTATGGTTGCGATGGTTGTGGTATTGTATGTATGGTTGCGATGGTTGTGGTATTGTATGTATGGTTGTGATATTGTATGTATGGTTGCGATTATTGTGATATTGTATGTATGGTTGCGATGGTTGTGGTATTGTATGTATGGTTGTGATATTGTATGTATGGTTGGGATGGTTGTGATATGGTATGTATGGTTGTGATGGTTGTGATATTGTATGTATGGTTGTGATATTGCATGTATGGTTGTGGTATTGTATGTATGGTTGTGATATTGTATGTATGGTTGTGATGGTTGTGATATTGTATGTATGGTTGTGATGGTTGTGGTATTGTATGTATGGTTGTGATATTGTATGTATGGTTGTGATGGTTGTGATATTGTATATATGGTTGTGATGGTTGTGATATTGTATGTATGGTTGCGATGGTTGTGGTATTGTATGTATGGTTGCGATGGTTGTGGTATTGTATGCATGGTTGCGATGGTTGTGGTATTGTATGTATGGTTGTGATATTGTATGTATGGTTGTGATATTGTATGTATGGTTGTGATGGTTGTGGTATTAGGCTACAGACGAGGGTTCATAGTGGTATCGAAACGAAGAGCATAAAAATTATTTGATGTTTAAGTTACCGAAAGATTTGTCCAATCCTTTTTTTACTATCTCAAACATACTTTTTTGTTTTAAAACAACACACTGAACCCTTCTAGTAATGTCATTATAAAAACCCATTCAACCAGAACCGAACGACTAAGAAGAGATGCGATTATATTTGATTTCATTCGATTGCTGTCAATGCTTCACAGCCAAATTCCTAACTTTAATGAAGCGATTTCCCCACGTTCGACCTTTCTTTCGCTTCTTTAAAATTAATAAAAAGAAAGGTTCAATAAATTTCACATGGTTGGTCACGTGAAATTCTCGGCAAATTTAAAATCTGTTGTTAGATTAAGATTTTGTTGATTTAGCAATTAAAACGTTTTTAGCAATACCTGGCCAAATGTGGATTCTGTGCTCAATTCCGTGTTCACATTTGTTACTAGAAAATACATTGCAAACAAGAAACAAATAATTTTGTAGTTGGAAGTCTCTAGGAACGAAGTTGTGCTTTGACTTCGTCCTCGATGTCTCAAAGACCTTCAGCATTGCACGCTGGCTTGCTGTTGAAAACTAGTCGCGAACTTCCAAATATAGGTAAAATTTTATAAGCTGGCACTTGGGGGCTGCTTGCCTTGGCGTGAGTCTGAGAATCAGGGGAGGGGGGAGGTGCTCGCAGGTCATTTTCAAAAACATCGACCCTTGGACTTTCACTAACTCATAGTTTTTACTCGATATTTTGTTAATTATTAGTACGTTTCAACGTATAGTATAAATATCAACAAATGGAATTAGGGCGTTCACGGAAGCGTGCTAATAGGATTGTCTAAGGGTTGAGACGGGTAGGCCGCGATTTATGGCCCGCTTATGTACATTTCGATGACTATGTCATCATCATCAGAGGGTCTTATTACAAAATTACAATCTAGCAAACAAGAAGTTACAAACTAGAGTGACAAATTTGTTGTTTGCAAGATTGTAATTTTGTAATAAGACCCTCTGATGATGATGACATGCTCATCGAAATGTACATAAGGGTTTAATCTTAAGTAACTGATTTTTATTGTTATTTTTGATTATTTTGTGTGGTATTGGTGTTATTTCCAATATTTTCATTGTAATATATTGTACCATTGTGCTCTTGATAATGTGTATGATAATTATAAACTATAAAGTAAATCAATTAATACATAAAAAAAGAAATAAAACATTTAATGTAACACATCATGTTAGGACAAATTAAATTGTCTATAAGGTAGTTAACACAGATAGACATTAGATTCATACAGTCTAACATTTAAACCAGTTTATTTATTTTGTTGTGAAAATGATGTGTTTATATTAAATTTTTTTATTATTTTTGTTTTTTTAGTTTAATTAATTTATAATTGTGTTTTTGTTTTGAATCGCAATATTGAATATATAGTTGTGATTTCACATCAGGCTTTTGAGGAGGCACATAGTGGTATCGAAACGTTGAGCATATGTCCAAGACTATAGATGGTCGTGCGAAGAAGATTTTTATTTACTTCTAGACATAAAAATGTGTAACAAATTTAATTTTCCCAAAGAACTTCAAGTATTACTTTTGACAGTATTCTGGAAACGAAGACGTTTTGAACAAAGTTTTCCACCCGACAAAAATTTCTTATTTTATTCGGAGCAACAAAAGCGGCGATTCGCCGGAGGGAGTCGCACAATAAGGCTTATCAGAAATTTGCAGCTGAAAGCTCCGCACACAAACCTTTAGTTTATTTTGGGGGTAAAATGGGCTTCATTATAATCAAGACTAATTTATTTTATGATTGCTTTTTAATTATGAAACGGAATAAAATTTAGTTACGACATTCTTTGACCGAATATTAGTTAGAATTTAGGGATTTGGAAAGTTCGTCGTTCGTTGATAGCATCGGAGTGGTTTTCACCATAAAACTTTCAAATGAAAATTTATTGCACTTATTTATACATTTATTAATATCATTTATTATTACATTTGCTCCAGCTACCGTTTGTTACCACGAGTAATGTCCATCTGCCATTTAATACCACGACGTTTTGTCTGACTACCGTTTGTTACCACGAGTTTTGTCCATCTGCCATTTAATACCACGACGTTTTGTCTGACTACCGTTTGTTACCACGAGTTTTGTCCATCTGCCATTTAATACCACGACGTTTTGTCTGACTACCGTTTGTTACCACGAGTTTTGTCCATCTGCCATTTAATACCACGACGTTTTGTCTGACTACCGTTTGTTACCACGAGTTTTGTCCATCTGCCATTTAATACCACGACGTTTTGTCTGACTACCGTTTGTTACCACGAGTTTTGTCCATATGCCATTTAATACCACGACGTTTTGTCTGACTACCGTTTGTTACCACGAGTTTTGTCCATCTGCCATTTAATACCACGACGTTTTGTCTGACTACCGTTTGTTACCACGAGTTTTGTCCATATGCCATTTAATACCACGAAGTTTTGTCTGACTACCGTTTGTTACCACGAGTTTTGTCCATCTGCCATTTAATACCACGAAGTTTTGTCTGACTACCGTTTGTTACCACGAGTTTTGTCCATCTGCCATTTAATACCACGAAGTTTTGTCTGACTACCGTTTGTTACCACGAGTTTTGTCCATCTGCCATTTAATACCACGACGTTTTGTCTGACTACCGTTTGTTATCACGAGTTTTGTCCATCTGCCATTTAATACCACGACGTTTTGTCTGTCTACCGTTTGTTACCACGAGTTTTGTCCATCTGCCATTTAATACCACGACGTTTTGTCTGCCTACCGTTTGTTACCACGAGTTTTGTCCATCTGCCATTTAATACCACGACGTTTTGTCTGACTACCGTTTGTTACCACGAGTTTTGTCCATCTGCCGTTTAATACCACGACGTTTTGTCTGTCTACCGTTTGTTACCACGAGTTTTGTCCATCTGCCATTTAATACCACGAAGTTTTGTCTGACTACCGTTTGTTACCACGAGTTTTGTCCATATGCCATTTAATACCACGAAGTTTTGTCTGACTACCGTTTGTTACCACGAGTTTTGTCCATCTGCCATTTAATACCACGAAGTTTTGTCTGACTACCGTTTGTTACCACGAGTTTTGTCCATCTGCCATTTAATACCACGAAGTTTTGTCTGACTACCGTTTGTTACCACGAGTTTTGTCCATCTGCCATTTAATACCACGACGTTTTGTCTGACTACCGTTTGTTATCACGAGTTTTGTCCATCTGCCATTTAATACCACGACGTTTTGTCTGTCTACCGTTTGTTACCACGAGTTTTGTCCATCTGCCATTTAATACCACGACGTTTTGTCTGTCTACCGTTTGTTACCACGAGTTTTGTCCATCTGCCATTTAATACCACGACGTTTTGTCTGACTACCGTTTGTTACCACGAGTTTTGTCCATCTGCCGTTTAATACCACGACGTTTTGTCTGACTACCGTTTGTTATCACGAGTTTTGTCCATCTGCCATTTAATACCACGACGTTTTGTCTGTCTACCGTTTGTTACCACGAGTTTTGTCCATCTGCCATTTAATACCACGACGTTTTGTCTGTCTACCGTTTGTTACCACGAGTTTTGTCCATCTGCCATTTAATACCACGACGTTTTGTCTGACTACCGTTTGTTACCACGAGTTTTGTCCATCTGCCGTTTAATACCACGACGTTTTGTCTGACTACCGTTTGTTACCACTAGTTTTGTCCATCTGCCATTTAAATCCACGACGTTTTGTCTGACTACTAATACTACGTAGCGCTACAGCCCGGGGTGGTCCTTGGCTTCCTTAACAATGTCCCGCCATGTACTTCTATCCTTACCCTTCTGTTTCCATGCTGAAATGCCGAGTACTTTAAATCTTCCTCAAGGTCCTGTAACCATCGTTTTCTTGGTCGGCCAACTCTTCTTTTGCCAATTATAGTGCCATGTAAAAGTTTGTTCGGCTTTCTATTGGTGGGCATTCTTATGATGTGACCCAACCATTCTAGACGTCGCGTTTTAATAAAATAGACCACATTTGCGTCTTTGTATAAGGAATACAACTCGGCATTAGGTCGAAGCTTCCACACATTTGCCTGTACATCGTAGACTGGACCATAAGTTTTTCTTAAAAGCTTACGCTCAAACAATGTCCACTGATTTTTCATCAAGTCCACGTCTCCGCTCCATACGTTAGGACTGGCCGAATTAAGGTTTTATAGAGTCGTGCCTTAGTGGTTTGAGACAACAGCCTACTTTTAAAAAGCTTTATATTTGCGAAGTATGCTCTATTAGCTGCCATTATTCTTTTCTGGACTTCATTTATTGTTTTATTTTCATCATTTACTTCCGAGCCCAAATATGTGAAACGTTTTACTTTTTCAAATGAATATCCATCAATATCTATAATCGTACCGCTACGCCCTCTGCTTGTACTCATATATTTAGTTTTTCCCTCGTTTATGAAGGACCGATCTTTTTGCTTTCATTATTGATTATATTAAAAGTTTCTTTGAGGGATGGAATATTCCTGGCAACCAAGCATATATCATCAGCAAATGCACATATTTGTATGTGACTGACTGCATGGATGCATGATATTCCCTGAAACGTTAATCCTCCTCAAAACGCCATGTAAGGAGAGATTGAGGAGGGTAGCAGACAGGGCATCGCCTTGACTCACGCCAGTCAGAATAGGGAATTCGGGACTAATACCGCCACCTATGACAACTTTGCCGTCACCATCACACAATGTCGTGTTGATCAGTCTGATCAACTTGTTTGGTACGTTGAACTCCTTTAGAATTTCGAGCAATTTTACTATGTTGACACTGTCAAAAGCCTGCAGATAGTCAATAAAAAGAAGATGAAGGTCAATTTTATATTCCCAACGCCACTCAAGTAACTGTCTTAGAACAAATATCTGATCGGTAGTTCCCCTTCCCTGCCGGAATCCGCACTGATAATCTGTTATGATGTTTTCAGCAAAGACGTTGAGCTTTTTCAGTATTATGTTTGAGAATATTTTGTATGCTACCGTGAGCAGAGATATTCCACGATAATTACTGCATTCCAATTTGTCACCCTTTTTAAAAACAGGACATATGAAACTAGTTCTCCATTTTCTAGGCATGCGTTCTCTTTCCCATATGTCTAGGATCAGGGAATATAATTGTGACTGTACAATTTCTCCACAATTTTTAACAAATTCGGTTACAAGTGAGTCTTCACCAGGTGTTCTGTTGCTTTTCAGATTTTCGATAGACTCCATGAAGTCATCCATGTCCGGTGGCTCAATGTCATCCTCATTTGTCAATTCGGCTCAAGGTATTTTTGTCCGTGTCTATAGTCTGAGCTCCCGCGTTGTACAGATCACAAAAGTACTCTGCCCATCTGCCAATAGCTTCCGCCTTACCCTCCACTACTCTACCATCTTTATACTTGCATGAGTCGGTTTTAGGCTGGAAACCTCTATTTAACTGCACCATAGAATTTCCTGGATTCGTTATTACTTCTCAATTCCTCAATTTGCTCTACTTGCTTCCTTAGAAAGGCTTTTTTCTTTTCACGTATGACCTTATTTGCTCTTCTACGGCTTATTTGGTAATCTGAGGTGTTCTGTCTTGTAGCGCGCTGTAACATTATCAATCTATATGCATTTCTTGTTCTTAGCACTTCACGACATTCGTCATCGAACCATTCCTCACCACGTCCCCTCATTTTCACACCAATCACATCACTCCTCAATGACTCTGCTAATTTTTGACCATTTTACTTCCATCCCTGTTTTCTCATTTTCAATACCTTCTTTTAGTAACACTTCTATCATTTTTCTATCGCCCAGTTCTCTAAATCCTTCTAATGTGTCCGGATATTTAAATTTTTCTAGGTTCCAGTGCCTTCTTTTATATAATTTCTCTTGTCGCAAATATGCCAGTCGCTCTTTATATTTAATTTTCACCAGAAAGTGGTCTGAATCACAATTTGAGCCTCTGGCCGTTCTGACATCAGTCACTGAGGAAGAATGGCGTTTTGAAATGAGTACGTGATCAATTTGGGTTAATGAGCCATTTGGTGCTTTTCTAGATCCAATGTGTATTTTTGTGTGCGGGAAGTAAGTACTTTTTATTATCATGTTGTTTGCTTCAGCAAATTCACACAAATGTTTACCATCATCATTCGTTATATTATGAAGTAAGTAGGTTCCAGTAACAGTTTGTGTAAAATTCTCCTTACCCACTTGGGCGTTTAGATCACCAAGTATAATTTTTGTGTCATATTTGGCACTACGTAGAAAAACATTTTCTAATTGTTGGTAGAAAAGTATTTTTTCAACTTCATCACTGTCTTAAGTTGTATTTCTAAATTTTCCCCTCAAGCGCATCTTGCACATTCTATCATTAATGGGTTCGAATAGCAATAAACTACGGCATAGTCTCTTTGTAAGCATGAATCCTGTTCCTCTTTGTCCAGTTTTTGCTGCTACACTGTACAGTATGGTATATTCTTTCTTATCAAGTCTACATTGCTCTCCCCATCTAATCTCCTGTAGGGCCACAGCGTCAATGTTAAATTTAAATAGCTGTTCAGCCACTTCAGCCATTTTTACAGGCTGTAACATTGTCCGAACATTCTATGTTGCTAAAACCAGGTTCAATTTCCGTTTTCTTTTGTCTTATAATCCATCCTTTATTATTACATTGTTTGGTTTCGAAACAAAAGTTTTTTACGATGTGGGGTTGTTAGCCCTACGCTCAACCACTAACTGATGGGCCAGGTCATTTTTTATCAGGGTTTCCATCCCCTAGCTTGGTTGCTTTCTCTGCAGCTAAGAGCCCAAGTTACCCTTATTTTTATTTTGGAGTTCACTCTCCTACTCTTTGGGATCCCCTCCCAAACCGTGCAAGACAATACAGGGCAGTGCTTATTTGATGGCGGCACTTACTCGCCTTGCCACAACATCGTCAACCGGTTATATGGTATTTAATACGTACGATCTTGCCAATGATTGAACGTCTACCCCTGTTGATGTTGTCATCTCTGGTCCGGGTCTGCTTATTTGGAATATTTATTCGCAGTTAACCTATATATCTGTAGGCCACACCACTATCCGCCACCTGTTGACCCATCCAGTAGCCGAGGTAAGCCCTGGGACGAATTGTCTGACTACCGTGTATTAGCACGAGTTTTGTCCACCTGCATTTAATATCACGACGTGTTGTCTGACTACCGTTTGTTACCACGAGTTTAGTCAATGTGCCATTTAATATCACGTCGTGTTGTCTGACTACCGTTTGTTACCACGAGTTTTGTCCATGTGCCATTTAATATCACGTCGTGTTGTTTGACTACCGTTTGTTATCACGAGTTTAGTCCATGTGCCATTTAATATCACGTCGTTTTGCCTGACTACCGTTTGTTACCACGAGTTTAGTCCATGTGCCATTTAATATCACGTCGTGTTGTCTGACTACCGTTTGTTACCACGAGTTTTGTCCATGTGCCATTTAATATCACGTCGTGTTGTCTGACTACCGTTTGTTATCACGAGTTTAGTCCATGTGCCATTTAATATCACGTCGTTTTGCCTGACTACCGTTTGTTACCACGAGTTTAGTCCATGTGCCATTTAATATCACGTCGTGTTGTCTGACTACCGTTTGTTACCACGAGTTTTGTCCATGTGCCATTTAATATCACGTCGTGTTGTCTGACTACCGTTTGTTACCACGAGTTTAGTCCATGTGCCATTTAATATCACGTCGTGTTGTCTGACTACCGTTTGTTACCACGAGTTTTGTCCATGTGCCATTTAATATCACGTCGTTTTGCCTGACTACCGTTTGTTACCACGAGTTTAGTCCATGTGCCATTTAATATCACGTCGTTTTGTCTGACTACCGTTTGTTACCACGAGTTTAGTCCATGTGCCATTTAATATCACGTCGTTTTGCCTGACTACCGTTTGTTACCACGAGTTTAGTCCATGTGCCATTTAATATCACGTCGTGTTGTCTGACTACCGTTTGTTACCACGAGTTTAGTCCATGTGCCATTTAATATCACGTCGTTTTGCCTGACTACCGTTTGTTACCACGAGTTTAGTCCATGTGCCATTTAATATCACGTCGTTTTGCCTGACTACCGTTTGTTACCACGAGTTTAGTCCATGTGCCATTTAATATCACGTCGTTTTGCCTGACTACCGTTTGTTACCACGAGTTTAGTCCATGTGCCATTTAATATCACGTCGTTTTGTCTGACTACCGTTTGTTACCACGAGTTTAGTCCATGTGCCATTTAATATCACGTCGTTTTGCCTGACTACCGTTTGTTACCACGAGTTTAGTCCATGTGCCATTTAATATCACGTCGTGTTGTCTGACTACCGTTTGTTACCACGAGTTTAGTCCATGTGCCATTTAATATCACGTCGTTTTGTCTGACTACCGTTTGTTACCACGAGTTTAGTCCATGTGCCATTTAATATCACGTCGTGTTGTCTGACTACCGTTTGTTACCACGAGTTTAGTCCATGTGCCATTTAATATTATGACGTTTTGTCTGACTACCGTTTGTTACCACGAGTTTAGTCCATGTGCCATTTAATATCACGTCGTTTTGTCTGACTACCGTTTGTTACCACGAGTTTAGTCCATGTGCCATTTAATATTATGACGTTTTGTCTGACTACCGTTTGTTACCACGAGTTTAGTCCATGTGCCATTTAATATTATGACGTTTTGTCTGACTACCGTTTGTTACCACGAGTTTAGTCCATGTGCCATTTAATATCACGTCGTGTTGTCTGACTACCGTTTGTTACCACGAGTTTAGTCCATGTGCCATTTAATATTATGACGTTTTGTCTGACTACCGTTTGTTACCACGAGTTTAGTCCATGTGCCATTTAATATCACGTCGTTTTGTCTGACTACCGTTTGTTACCACGAGTTTAGTCCATGTGCCATTTAATATCACGTCGTGTTGTCTGACTACCGTTTGTTACCACGAGTTTAGTCCATGTGCCATTTAATATTATGACGTTTTGTCTGACTACCGTTTGTTATCACGGGTTTTACCCAGCTACAATTTAATACTACGAAGATTTGTTTAGCTAAAAGGTAATACCAAGACGTTTTGTCTGACTACCGTTTGTTATCACGGGTTTTGTCCATGTGCCATTTAATGCCAAGACGTTTTTTCTGACTACCGTTTGCTACCTCTGGTGTTGTCCCTTTGCCATTTAATACCACGATGTTTTGTCTGGCATCACTTTTATCACGACGTTTTGTAAGGTTACCATTTCATGACGTTTAATCCAGCTGACGTATGATACCTCGTTTTTGGTAGGTTGCTGTTTGATACTATTTGTTTTCCCGGCTGCAATTTGATACCACGTATTTTGCTTGGCTTTAATGCTATGACTTTTTATCCGAATGCCGTTTTATACCATATGTTTTGTCCGGTTATCGTTTCGTACCACCTGTTTTGTCCGGAAACCATTTGCTTCCACGACGTTTTATTTATCCAGCAAAATGTTTGCTATTATATATTATCCGGCGACATTCTGTCATAGTACCCATTCCAGATATCCACGAATCGTTTTGTTTTGAATTTTAAATATTGTTTGGAACAACAATTTACTTAAAGGATAATACTTACAGTGCTTCTGCAGGATGTGAATGCACCGCACAAGTTTCCTGCCTATCCGGTAGCGATGTGAAGGATGCCTACCTTTGAAAGGGCGCTTTTAAGGCACGCATCAAAGAGTATACAATGCGGAGTTTATATGGTTAGAAAGGCTCAAATTTATATCCAACAGAACAAAGCATTTCTTTATGGTTGTAGATTTATGTTGAAAAAACTCCATTTAAAGCATATAGTTTAGAAAATCTATTAGAAAAAAATTCACTCTGCTACTTCATTACAAAGTATTACAATTTCGTTCAAGCAAAGGCACGTAGTTTACTAAAGAGATAAATTAATCTTGTGTATATATCTGCTACTTTGCCTTAGTAGCGAGTAGGTCTTCCTACACTCTACCAACGGCTTCTAAACTGTAGTAAAACCCAACCTATTCTCATAAAACTTGAATAAAGACGTACTATTCGTTGCAACTTAACGTATCTTCCATTGCAACCGAATAAATCTTCTATTGCAACTTAACGTATCCTTCGTGGCAACTGAACGTATCTTTAAATGCAACTTAACGTATCCTCCGTTGATACTGATCGTTACTTCCGTTGCAAGTGAAGGTATCTTTCAATGCAACTGAACATATTTTACATTGCAACTGAACGTATCTTCTATTTCAAGTGAACGTGTCTTTTATTGCTAGTAAACGTATCTTCAAATGTAACTTAACGTACCCTCCGTTGCAACTGGACGTATCTTTGACTGCAAGTGAACGTATCTTCCATTGCAACTGAATATATATTCTATTGCAACTTAACGTATCCTCCGTTGCAACTGAACTTATCCTTCGTTGAAACTGAAGGTATCTTCCACTGCAAATTAACATAAATTCTATTGCAACTGAATATATATTCTATTGCAACTTAATGTACCCTCCGTTGCAACTGAACTTTTCCTTCGTTGAAACTGAAGGTATCTTCCACTGCAAATTAACATATATTCTATTGCAACTGAATGTATCTTCCATTGCAAGTAAACGTATCTTCAAATGCAACTTAACGTACTCTCCGTTGCAACTGGACGTATCTTTGACTGCAAGTGAACGTATCTTCCATTGCAACTGAATATATATTCTATTGCAACTTAACGTATCCTCCGTTGCAACTGAACTTATCCTTCGTTGAAACTGAAGGTATCTTCCACTGCAAATTAACATATATTCTATTGCAACTGAATATATATTCTATTGCAACTTAATGTACCCTCCGTTGCAACTGAACTTATCCTTCGTTGAAACTGAAGGTATCTTCCACTGCAAATTAACATATATTCTATTGCAACTGAATATATATTCTATTGCAACTTAATGTACCCTCCGTTGCAACTGAACGTATCTTTGACTGCAAGTGAACGTATCTTCCATTGCAACTGAATATATATTCCATTGCAACTTAACGTATCCTCCGTTGCAACTGAACTTATCCTCCGTTGCAACTGAACTTATCCTTCGTTGAAACTGAAGGTATCTTCCACTGCAAATTAACATATATTCTATTGCAACTGAATGTATCTTCTATTGCAAGTAAACATATCTTCATATGCAACTGGACGTATCTTCGACTGCGTGTGAACATATCTTCTATTGCAAGTGAACGTATCTTCCAATTCAACTGAATATATTTTACATTGCAACAAAACGTATCTTCTAATATAACTTGACGTATCTTCCAATGCAACTGATCATATCTTCCATTGTAAGTGAACGGATGTTCCAATGCAACTGAACATATTTTACATTGCAACTGAACGTATCTTCCATTGCAACTGAATATACTGTATCTTCTATTGCAACTGAAATTGCCCTCAGTTGCAACTGAACGTATCTTCCGTTGTAACTGAACGTATTTTCCATTGCAACCGAATATATCATCTATTGCAACTGAACGTATCCTTCGTGGCAACTGGACGTATCTTTGACTGAAAGTGAACGTACCTTCCATTGCAAGTGAAGGTATCTTCCAATGCAACTTAATGTACCCTCCGTTGCAACTGAACGTATCTTCCATTGCAACACTTAACGTATCTTCCATTGCAACTGAATATACTGTATCTTCTATTGCAACTGAACTTGCCCTCAGTTGCAACTGAACGTATCCTTCGTGGCAACTGGACGTATCTTTGACTGAAAGTGAACGTACCCTCCGTTGCAAGTGAAGGTATCTTCCAATGCAACTTAATGTACCCTCCGTTGCAACTGAACATATCTTCCAACGCAACTGAACATATCTTCCATTGCAAGTGAACGTATCTTTCATTGCAAGTGAACGTATCTTTCATTGCAACTGAACGTATCTTCCATTGCAAGTGAACGTATCTTTCATTGCAAGTGAAAGTATCTTCCATTGCAAGTGAACGTATCTTCCAATGCAACTGACTATATCTTCCATTGTACGTGAACTTATCTACTATTGAAGGTGAATATTATGTAATACGTTTACAGTTTAATTATTCGTAGAGATATGAAAGAGCTAAAAGGAACCACTTTGTTTATATAAATGTTTTTTCTTTCAATTCACACTTTGGATAGAGTAAGAGGCATTTTAGTATTTCTGTAACAACATTCACTAAAATATATTTTTCCGTATAAAATTTGACGTTGCTTCGAAACAAGGTTGAACATGACAGGTAGACATTTAAAAACTAATGGATTTGAAATTGTACAACGCATTCCAAGGTTTTACAGTAAATAAGATTTTACATATTGCTTATACATAGAAATGTTATTTGCTGTAGGAAGCTTGCCCACATAAACGACTCTAGCCACGCGACGCAATAACTCTCCTTTATTGCTAATACAGAGAGTGCATTGTGCTCAGGTCTACCCCTAACTAGCTCCAAATACTATGGCTTTACTCGAGCATCCTCCTGACACGCTGCCTTGTTAGTAGTCCTAAGGCGACCAGCCAGTGTGACTATTATCGCTACGAAGGATATCGTCTACTCTCTATCGGGGTCATAAACAAGTACACAGCCTTCATAATCCTTAGGAAAAGAATACGTTGTAGGATTGATTTAGTGAGCGTGTGTTTTGAGGTGACGGGTTATTCTCCGTCAGTGTCGAGTACGTATGGCAGAGTGTGCTACCCTCGTACGCTACCCAGTAAATCTGTGTACCATACCGTGTTCCTCTACGTTATAGGGAGCGGGTATGCATCTCTTTATTACTCCTAAAGAGAGTAGGGGCATGCCAGGTGTATCCCGCACACGTGATCCTCCTGTATGTCCTACAAGAGGGGGTTCTCGTCCAAGGTTTAATATTATATATCTTATTTACAATTCTTTCTTTACCTTTCGAGGGTTGGGACAGTTTAACTCTGAGTCATCGGCTTGGAAAAGTACATGTATTGAGTAAACACTTAATTTTGAAATTGCGGTGCGTTGAACCTTGTTATCGGTAAAACTTACTCGAATCGACTCATCCGCACTGTTGCAACATATTTATGTTCCTAATATTAAAATATTAAAAAATAAAATAGTAATTTAAATATTAATACTAAACAAAAGGTTCTAATAAATGATAAAAGTGGTTAATATTCCTCCAACTAAACAATGACATTTCGACGACTAATTTTCTATCTTCTTCTAAATTGGCTGAAGAACTCATATTTCTTTCGGCTAATGTGCGTTTCTTTCATAAATAACATAACTTTATGGTGAAGACGCATAGAAATTACCAATGGCATATACCATAAGCAAACGTGAACTGTATTTGGTTAATATTTCGTGTCTGGCATTGTGTCTAACCGGGATGTAAAGTTAGCCGGCCTCCTTGTCGTGCACCCTGGGTAACGCTAAATCTGCTAACAGCAATCGCCACCCTGCGGCATCAAGTAGCAAAAGATGTAAGCGATCTTCAGGAGAAAGATGGAAGTGAACAGAGCGATTTGACAAGTTAGGGCGCATAAACCGCCCTTCTCAGAGCGTTGACAACCAGCTCCGCATTCGTTTTTTGAATGCTGATGGTCCGAGCCCCTCAAATTCACTGAATTTAAGACTCTCTTTTAACAGTGGCGCAGACATGCTCATCATCGTATGCCCAGCATTCAGTGGTTTCTCCGCGTTTGGCACCAGTATAAGCAACTTCAATGGGGAAATTTGCATCTTCCGTGAGTTTGCAACATCCACCGCTTTGCTACGCTCTGACAGGAAACCTAATAACGCAGTTATATTCGTGGACTCGCAAGCGGCAATATTAGAACTTGCCTTAAATGCCCCCACAGTGTCCCTCAGAACCATTAAATGCCGTCTGGAAATAGAAAGACTCATCAGAGCAGCGTGGCATGTACAGCTACAGTTGGTTCCTCGCCATGTGGACACTGCAGGGAACGTAATGGCCGGCGAACTAGCCAAAAGGGGTGCAGAAGCCGCACAACCTCAAGTCCAAGGGTCTCTAAATTCAGCCAAAAACATCATTGACGCTATGGCGAGCGCCTCCAACCAAAGAGATATATCGGAAATGGAGATATACCAAAAATAAAGAAAATGGGAGTTCCTAGTAACCGAGGGCCCTATTTCGAGATTTTTACCCCGGATGGAGGCGGTCCCCAGATCCCGCATTGGGATTGCTGATGACCCGACTTGCTTCCTCTGCCAAAATGGCGTAATGGACTGTGACCACCTGCTGTTTTGCCCAAATGCTAATACAGAGAGTGCATTATGCTCTAGTCTACTCCTAAATTGCTCCAAATACTATGACTTTACTCGAGCTTCCCCCTGACACGCTGCCTTCTTAGTAGTCTTAAAGCGACCAGCCAGTTTGACTATTATCGCTACGAAGGATGTAAAACCACGTAGTAGAGGATGCAAGGAGGGTCGTACTGTCACGTGCCAGAGTCTACTCTCTCCCTTCGACAGGGATACGCGGCGTCGAATGGTTGAAATTCCAAGAGCGGCTGTTGGCTAAATAATAAAACATGGTGTTTAACCTTGAATTGTAAAATACAAGACCTGGTCTAAAAATAATAGGAATTAGCTGTCGAACCGTCGCTGTTTAATTGCAGTAAATATTAATTGACTCGTATATGAACCGTCGTTTTCTTTATATTGTGAACGTACGCAAACATATATTCGTAGTCATTTAGAACACGGAATTAAGTCGGGTCAAGAAAAGGACATAATGATCGTCTGCAAAGAAACTAATTATAAGAGAATAAAATGTCGTTTGAAAAAACATTTTTCAAATGTATTTTGTCAGGTAAAAAAAAAGACAATATTTTTCATTTGTAATGTCATAAAAAAAGAAAATAATTTTCATTTTTTTCTAAATAAAGCTTTTACATTTTACTCTTTAAAAGACAACTATTCCGTTGTATATTCTCTTTCGCTAATTCGACGTTCAAACAAAACATGGAGGCAATTTATTTGTGAAAGAGTCTATTTACAATCGTTTGACGTAATAGCATCGTTCAGCTCCATTGTTAACGCGTTGTTTATATATTTACCATTTCATGTTTGACTAGTAACGAGCAGTTTCTACGGAAATATAACCTTATTGTATTAGGTCTGAAGTAATCACACCGTTTGTGTAAGAAAACACATTGCCTCATTACAAATTGAAAGATGAACTTGTAATTTCAAGAGAAATAGCGTGAGAAATACTTTCAATTTAAAACTAGAGGCTGTATTTATTTTCTCAAAATAATTGTTTAAAATTTTTAATACTAAAAAAAATTTTAATTGACAGGCTAGGATTGGTTAGGTTAGGTTGGGTTGGATTAGGTTAGGTTAGGTTGGATTGAATTAGGTTAGGTTTTTATTTTGGACGGGTCTAGGGTCAGGTCAGTTCTGGTAGAGATGGGTCGGGTCGGGTCAGTATCGGGTCAGTTTGGTTCAAGTGAGGTTTGGTTAGGTTATGTTGGGTAGGTTTTTGGGTCCGATCGGGCAGGCATGAAAGACAAAAAAGGGACCTAATTTTAAAAGAAATAGCGTGGAAAATACTTTAAACTTAAATCTAGAGATTCATTAGGCTGTAGTTGTTTACTCACGAAAGTTGTTTACAATTTTAAATATTAAAAATTTCAATTGATAGGTTGAAAATATACCTAAGAAACATTAGTTATAAACAATAAAAAAAGTTACAATCAATCCGTAAATATAATGAAAAACTAAAACATTTTAAAAGTATATGCTGTTATATTAAAAAAATTAAACATTAAATTAAATACAGTAAGTAAAGAGTCTGGCTTCCAAGATATGTTCATATCAATACTACATGCAAAGGAAATGAGTTTGGCTTTCAAGATATGTTCATATTAATACGGTATGCAAAGGAAAAGAGTCTGGCTCCCAAGATATGTTCATATCAATACTACATGCAAAGGAAATGAGTTTGGCTTCCAAGATATGTTCATATCAATACGGTATGCAAAGGAAAGAGTCTGGCTTCGAAGATATGTTCATATCAATACTATATGCTAGGAAAAGAGTTTGGCTTCCAAGATATGTTCATATCAATACGGTATGCAAAGGAAAAGAGTCTAGCTCCCAAGGTATGTTCATAGCATTACGGTATGCAAAGGAAATGAGTCTGGTTCCCAAGATATGTTCATATCAATACGGTATGCAAAGGAAAGAGTCTGGCTTCGAAGATATGTTCATAGCAATACTATATGCTAGGAAAAGAGTTTGGCTTCCAAGATATGTTCATATCAATACTGTATGCAAAGAAAATGAGTCTGGCTCCCAAGATATGTTCATATCAATACTATATGCAAAGGAAATGAGTTTAGCTTCCAAGATATGTTCATATCAATACGGTATGCAAAGGAAAGAGTCTGGCTTCCAAGATATGTTCATAGCAATACTATATGCTAGGAAAAGAGTTTGGCTTCCAAGATATGTTCATATCAATACTGTATGCAAAGAAAATGAGTCTGGCTCCCAAGATATGTTCATATCAATACTATATGCAAAGGAAATGAGTTTAGCTTCCAAGATATGTTCATATCAATACGGTATGCAAAGGAAAAGAGTTTGGCTTTCAAGATATGTTCATATCAATACGGTATGCAAAGGAAAAAAGGTCTGGCTTTGAAGATATATTCATATTAATACTATATGCAAAGGAAAAGAGTTTGGCTTCCAAGATATGTTCATATAAATACGGTATGCAAAGGAAAAGAGTCTGGCTTCGAAGATATGTTCATATCAATACTATATGCAAAGGAAAATAGTTTGGCTTCCAAGATATGTTCATATAAATACTGTATTAAAAGGAAATGAGTCTGGCTCCCAAGATATGTTCATATCAATACTACATGAAAAGGAAATGAGTTTGGCTTTCAAGATATGTTCATATTAATACGGTATGCAAAGGAAAAGAGTCTGGCTCCCAAGATATGTTCATATCAATACTATATGCAAAGGAAATGAGTTTGGCTTCCAAGATATGTTCATATCAATACTATATGCAAAGGAAATGAGTCTGGCTCCCAAGATATGTTCATATCAATACTACATGCAAAGGAAATGAGTTTGGCTTCCAAGATATGTTCATATCAATACGGTATGCAAAGGAAAGAGTCTGGCTTCGAAGATATGTTCATATCAATACTATATGCTAGGAAAAGAGTTTGGCTTCCAAGATATGTTCATATCAATACTACATGCAAAGGAAATGAGTTTGGCTTCCAAGATATGTTCATATCAATACGGTATGCAAAGGAAATGAGTTTGGCTTCCAAGATATGTTCATATCAATACTATATGCAAAGTAAATGAGTTTGGCATCCAAGATATGTTCATATCAATACGGTGTGCAAAGGAAAAGAGTCTGGCTCCCAAGATATGTTCATATCAATACTACATGCAAAGGAAATGAGTATGGCTTCGAAGATATGTTCATATCAATACTATATGCAAAGGAAATGAGTTTGGCTTCCAAGATATGTTCATATCAATACGGTATGCAAAGGAAATGAGTTTGGCTTCCAAGATATGTTCATATCAATACTACATGCAAAGCAAATGAGTTTGGCTTCCAAGATATGTTCATATCAATACGGTATGCAAAGGAAAGAGTCTGGCTTCGAAGATATGTTCATATCAATACTATATGCTAGGAAAAGAGTTTGGCTTCCAAGATATGTTCATATCAATACTGTATGCAAAGGAAATGAGTCTGGCTCCCAAGATATGTTCATATCAATACTATATGCAAAGGAAATGAGTTTGGCTTCCAAGATATGTTCATATCAATACGGTATGCAAAGGAAAAGAGCCTGGTTTCGAAGATATGTTCAAATCAATACTATATGCAAAGGAAAAGAGTTTGTCTTTCAAAATATGTTCATATCAATACGGTATGCAAAGGAAAAGATTCTAGCTTCCAAGATATATGCATATCAGTACGGTGAGCAAAGGAAATGAGTCGGGATTCCAAGAAATGTCCATATAAAGTTCTATAAACTCATTTTGTACATTCTTAATTATAGGGTTCATTAAAACACCCATTGTTCCTAACGCACAGGAACGTATTTCCGTTTAATCCGAGTTTTCCGGCCGCGGTTCCATTCACCTCGAGTTATAGATACTCTACAGTATATAATTGAAATCAATAAAACAAAACGTAGAAACAATATTTGCCTAAGAAAAATCTGAAAAATATAGGCTTCACATTAAACAGGATGGTTAATTTCTTTTTAAATATTCATCTAATTTTAATAAATATGTAATTTAGATATTCTAAACAGATATTTTATTTTATAAAATCAAACATTTAGAAGATTAATAAAATTGTAATAAATTTTCTTTAGTTATATTTATATTTCTCTTTGAGTTTTACTTATAAAAACTATAGATCGAATAACATGGGCCATCGTGAACAATGTTCTCTTTAAAAACAATTTTATCCATTGTAAAATCCAATATTTGCATGCAAAGGTCTATACACAGATTCCGTCATAACTTTAAATTGCAATTACATCTGCGAATAATGACTTCAGCTGGGAATGTAAATGCAACGCATGGCTTTTTGTGAACCACCTAAAGGGGAATGCATCTGTTAAAGGGTGAATACAAAAAGCCCAGCGTTTGGTTACAAAAATATCCCTTCTCTTGGCATCGAAACCAATTATTTAAAACTTTTCAGTTCAACTTCACTGAAGAGTGGGGGAGTGAAGGGGTGGGTGAAACCGTCCGACAAACTGCGAAACAAGTTTTCTCAACAATCAGTGTTGCTGTATTCAGAACAAGTGGAAAATGGCAGAGTGTTGGGGAAGACTCTCGACTGATAAGGCTTATCTTGAAGTTAAAGTCAAATGCATTTATTAATGGATCAAGTGATCTGAAATTGTTTGCATTTTGCCGTTTTAATGAAGTTATATAAGGAAATTAAATTATAAATTATTAATTATGTAAGGATCGTGAAATGTATTTGTTAAAAATTAAGCTCGCTAGGTGTTTTCACTCGAGTTGACAAATTGGATCAGATTTCTTATAAAATGCCCTCCAGATAGATTTAACAACGTTTTATAACTCATAAGTTGGTGTTAAGTATGAAACAAAAGTAAACAAAAACTGTAAAGTTTGTGTAAATAACCCAACTACATTTTAGTGTAAATGTTTGAAATGTCTAAATCGAATTCACATTGAAAAGTTCCATTTTAAAGTTCATCTTAATCTTTTTGTAAGTCGTATTGCTATTACTGAAGACTAACAATTTCAGTGATATTATAAAACTTTATGTAGAAAATTAAATTTTCTGCCTCAGATACGAACATCAATAGTTGGATAACAGTATCTTGAAATTTATTCCGTATAAGTTTTTACATTAAATTTTGAGTCATTGGATTATATATTTTTTTGATATAATTGGAATGTTTTTCTAAACTACCTTGTTTGCTGTTTTTAAATATGTGAATATATGTTTGAAAGATTATATAATATATATAATAAATCTATAGATACTAAAAAGAGTTTAGTTTGGAACCAAAACGTAGAGCGACGTTTAAAATTTCATGGTTTATAATTGGCCTTAAGGAAATAGATCATATGGATACATAAAGGATAAAAATGAATAGATTTGGTTGTAAAACAACAAATAGATTCTGCTAAGATATTCGAGCATGTTGACAAATGAAGTGGCCGCCATTTTGTTTCACGCTTATACGTTACATTCTTACCCATTACAAAATGTTTTAAGCAAAATTTATCCCAATTGGTTACATTTTTAGCAATATTGTAATGTAATATAATTTATGCATTTTCTATAATAATAACAACATGCATTATAACTAACATTATTCCTACTATTAGCTCGCAATCTCCTATTATAAGTCTTGTACAAATTTTACTTACTTTACTTTACTTTTACTTTATCCAATGCCCGCCCTTGGCTGTTGAACCATTCGGCGTCGAGCCTCCCAGTAACGACCGGTTCTGGACAGCTGGTCGTCCAGTTCAGGACAGGTTGAAATGTGGTCCCCATTCATGACACCATTGAGACAGAGCGGACACGTATCGGACTCCGCTAGGCCAAAACGGTAGAGGTGGGCCTGGAGATAGTCGTGTCCTGTCAGAAGTCGAAAGTCAGCAACGGCAGTTGCTCTATCGCTTGTGGGCACCAAAGGACCGCGACTGCTAAGTGATGCCCACTGTTTCCCCCTGCTGGCTTCCTCATGATCTTTTTTAATTGAGCGTTTAAGGATTGCATCAATAAGGTGTTTGGCAGAGGTGAGGCTGGTTTCTGCATATGCTTGTTGCATCTGCGTTCCATTTTTTGCAAGGTCGTCTGCTCTTTCGTTACCTGTGATGCCAACGTGACTTGGGATCCACTGAAGGCTAATTGACCATTCATTTTGCAAAAGATGTGAGATTGCTTCTCGGCAGTGGAATATGTTCGAACAGTCTGTTGAAGAGTTGTCGGCTATTGCAATTATGGCGGCTTGGGAGTCTATAAAGAAAACAGCTCGTTGGTGGTTCGTTGCTGGGTGATGCGCAGCAAGAGCCTCTGCGGCCAGTCGCTCTGAAGTTACTTCCCCATCACAATTTTCAATCGTTACTTTTACAAATTTTCAATCGTTAATAAAATACTTTTTATTCATCCAATCAAGTTTAAATACACTTTTTGTACTTGAAGTTGATAACAATGAATGGTAATAAAGTTTTTCAAATAATATTTTCATTAATTGAATTTAATGAATTAATTTTAGTTTCATATAGGGAACAAAGTTTCCAAAAAGAGGTAAGGTATGGAATTTGGTTATTTCGTCTCGTTTTGCTTAAAATAAGGGAAAACTTTGATAAAACAGCTGATTTTATGTAACATTTTATAACATCTGTTTACTGCTAAGGTAGAACAGCTGTTTTAACACACAGGTTATGTCACTTTATTTATGTTACTTGTGATTATATGAAAAAAAGTCACTGTAGTAAATGTTTTCTTTGTTGGCCAATTAGGAATTGACTTAAAATTTTTTTATATTGTCTATTATAAAGGGAAACCTCAGTTATTTAAAGTTTCATGGGTAAACACCCATGAAATTAAATCAAATTAAATAAAATTAAATTTGGCTATTTTTTGAAATATTTAAATATTGAGGCTCTAACACCAATTTTTATTACTTTTACTGACTTCGTATGAACTTTCTTTATCTTATGTTAAGTTTGTTTTTGAAATATCAAAGACATCCTGATAATCGATAATTTACTACTGAATATTGTTTTACGTACTTCAGAAATTTCGACTCACATGATCAAGGTCTTTGGTGTGACGATATTATGAATGCTAGCCAAACGTTGTTAGGTTACGTTGGGTTAGGTTAACTTGAAGTGAGATTCATTGAAAACTTGATAGGTCTCTTCAATAAATCATTGACTTTTGAACTAAACTGTCTTCCTCAGTTGATTAAGAATTCGCAATGTGAACAGTCTGTGAATGTAGCGTTACATAGTCAGATGTTGAGGGACACACGGCTAAAACATGGCCGCGTGGACAAACATTGTTGCCAGCTTAGCTATTCGCCTAACACTGCGCTAAATTAACATCGCTTGTACACCGCTTTAGTGCCATGCATTGTCGGGGGCGACCCTGGTAAAATCAACGCCAGGGAAAAATGTAATTTTTGTTGTCCGATACGGAAATTCTATTGTATGAAAAACCTATAATTTTCAAAAAAATGAATTTAAACTTGAGTGGATAGATAAAAGTATTTTATAAACGATTGAATATTTGAACAAGATATATGTAGACTATGTAAGGAGGGTGTGAACTAATAGAAAGATTTGAATAATAATTTCACCCTGATAACAAACCCTGTCATGCATACTTAACGTTTGGGTATTGTGGGGTGCAACGTGTTTTACGTTTCCAAAAATATAAAATCTATCTGTACGAGAGAAAACCTTGTTCTCGATTTATCGAAAGTTTTCCCCAACCCTGCGATCCAACCCTTCACGGTTCATGCTTTAATACAAGTTATCTTGAAAAGTTCTAAAAAGTTTTTAATTGAGTTTTTTAAAAGAAAGAAAATAAGTACACTTCTGGAACTATCCCGGGCATCCAGCCATTCCCGTTCCCTCATTTCATCCCAGCTAAACCGACAACGGTTGCAATTATGTAGCTTTCGTAATAATTGCATTACTTAATGCTTTATATGTAGTAATTAAACGTCTCTAACATAGACAATAAAATGCCGAGAGTTTAGGCTTTTAGCTCGACAACAGCGTCGGACAATTAGTAAAACTTTGTGAATGTTTAGAAATTCCCAGTCTCTCTGTCCATTTGTAGTTCAAATAGAAAATTGAAGTTTAACATTTTATTTCTTACCAATTATTATTTAAGGCTATGTTAATAACAATAACTTGTGAGGCTATGTTAATAACAATAACTTGTGAGGCTATGTTAATAGCAATAACTTGTGAGGTTATGTCAATAACAATAACTTGTGAGGCTATGTTAATAACAATAACTTGTGAGGCTATGTTAATAACAATAACTTGTAAGGCTATGTTAATAAGAATAACTTGTGAGGCTATGTTAATAACAATAATTTGTGAGGCTATGTTAATAACAATAACTTGTGAGGCTATGTTAATAACAATAACTTGTGAGGCTATGTTAATAACAATAACTTGCGAGGCAATGTTAATAACAATAACTTGTGAGGCTATGTTAATAACAATAATTTGTGAGGCTATGTTAATAACAATAACTTGTGAGGCTATGTTAATAACAATTACTTGTAAGGCTATGTTAATAGCAATAACCTGTGAGGTTATGTCAATAACAATAACTTGTGAGGCTATGTTAATAACAATAACTTGTGAGGCTATGTTAATAGCAATAACTTGTGAGGTTATGTCAATAACAATAACTTGTGAGGCTATGTTATTAACAATAACTTGTGAGGCTATGTTAATAACAATAACTTGTGAGGCTATGTTAATAACAATAACTTGTGAGGCTATGTTAATAACAATAACTTGTGAAGCTATGTTAATAACAATAACTTGTGAGGCTATGTTAATAACAATAACTTGTGAGGCTATGTTAATAACAATAACTTGTGAGGCTATGTTAATAACAATAACTTGTGAGGCTATGTTAATAACAATAACTTGTGAGGATATGTTAATAACAATAACTTGTGAGGCTATGTCAATAACAATAACTTGTGAGGCTATGTTAATAAGAATAACTTGTGAGGCTATGTTAATAACAATAACTTGTGAGGCTATGTTAATAACAATAACTTGTGAGGCTATGTTAATAACAATAACTTGTGAGGCTATGTTAATAACAATAACTTGTGAGGCTATGTTAATAACAATAACTTGTGAGGCAATGTTAATGACAATAACTTGTGAGGTTATGTTTAATAACAAATAAAAGACGTACATCAAACTCACAAATTAATCATTTATTCACTCAGTCGTGTTTCAATGACAATTTTAAGTATCGGCACTCATTGATGATGATGACTTTGTTATTGAAACGCGTCTGACCGAATAAATGATTAACTTGTGTGTTTTATCTACGTCATTTATTTGTTATTTTATTTCTTGTTTTGGTATTACTTTACAAACGATACACACTTTCAAGTTTTTCCTTTTGCCATAAGTTACTTAAATCTACAACATAAGAATGAATATAAATTTGTTTGGAATGTCACAATCGATAGTGTTCAGTTACCGACATAAGCCAACCTAATCTAAAAGCACAAACACACACGATACGGTATAAATTGAAAGTTCTCTGTAAAAATAGAACGTGTTTCCATACTACATTATATATTCATAAACGCGTGTATATAATACGTCTACATAGCATTTGCTTAGGATAGATTTGCTGTTTAAAAAAATTATCACTTTTTTGAGAAAATACCATTGAATGGTGAGTTAGCTAGAAATAAAGGTTGCAACTTTATCATCAGTGACAACTTTATTTCATACAACATAATTTACGTTTTTACAACATTTTCTGGCAATATATATATATATATATATATATATATATATATATATATATATATATATATATATATATATATATATATATATATATAAAGAACTAACTAAGTCAAAATACAAATACAAGAATTATAATTGAATTTACAATTCAAAGCTTTTCGTTGGCTAACAGTACCAACATAATCAGGAATATTAAACAATTAAAATTAACATATGTGCAAATTAGATCAAACAGCCACACCAAATCAATTACAATGTTGTCAAATTTTTTTTTATTTTGCTGCCCTAACATTACAAACACTGAATATACTATCAAATTTAGATTTTACGTGTATTTGTTCATTTATCAACTCATTATTAGTATTATATTTATGTATTTCTAAAGCTTCATAAATATTCATTCTCAGGCCTTTGTTAATTTCTTTTACAAATATCATATTATTTATATTAGGAAATATGTGAATATTATTAATACGATGACTAGCAAAATTTGATTTATAAATTTCTGGCTTTTTATATGCATTAAAATGCTCTTTATATCTATCTTTAAGTTTTTTCTTAGTTTGTCCTATATAAACTTTATTACAATAATCACATTCTAATTTATATACACCGTTTTTTTCATGCATATTAATATTATTATTATTATTCATTATATTAATTAATTGATTATTAGTATTATATGCGAATTTTATGTTGCTACCTTTAAACAATTTTGTGATGTTTTTTATTTCATTACCAAAAAATGTAAATGAAGTCCATATGACATTTTCATCATTATTTTTGTAAATTAGATTAACTGGGTTAACGATATAGTACCTTGCTTCACAAACGGACATTGCGAAAGGAAACAAAAAAGAAACACAACATAATGCAAGCGACGAAAAAATAAGCATTTAAATAGTAACAGACAAAAATAATAGTCCAACACCGTACACAGAAAGGAAAATGGGAAATTGCCAGAAAATTCGTTCTCTATTTTGCCACTTAATATTGTTATTTTGATATGGGTACATAACATAATTTTTATATAGTTTTAATTATAAACAAAAAGAAACAAAATAAACGTTGTCTTTGTTGAATTAAGTAGGAATTGGCTATTAAAATACATTTTTATATTACTTGTGTTTTTATATAACCAAATGTATTTTGAAGCTATATTTTTATAGTATTTTAGGATATAGTTTCATGGAAATGTAATATATAACATGGTGATGTAATCTCAACTTCATAACTAACGTTCATAAAGGACTGTTTAGGAATTGGGAATATATTTGTATGAAATTACCTGGATTCCAGGACATTCTGGCTGGATAGGAAATGAGAGAACTGACGCCTTAGCAAAACAAGGGTGTATAACTCAAGGACCGTTGCTCAGGACAATGGACATGCCGCCTCAGGAGAGGCGCAAGATGATCACGGCACACGTAGACAGGTTGTGCAGGAAAGAATGGAAGGCGACCTTGGGGTGCAACAAATCCAAGGTACTGTGGAGTTACTCGGGAGACTTGTGGGGCAAAGAACTACTCCCCTTAAGTAGACCTCAGCTCAGAGTTACTGTAGAGCTAATCTCAGGCCATGGGAATCTAAGTAGACCTCAACTCAGAGTTACTGTAGAGCTAATCTCAGGCCATGGGAATCTAAGTAGACCTCAACTCAGAGTTACTGTAGAGCTAATCTCAGGCCATGAGAATCTAAGTAGACCTCAACTCAGAGTTACTGTAGAGCTAATCTCAGGCCATGGGAATCTAAGTAGACCTCAACTCAGAGTTACTGTAGAGCTAATCTCAGGCCATGAGAATCTAAGTAGACCTCAACTCAGAGTTACTGTAGAGCTAATCTCAGGCCATGGGAATCTAAGTAGACCTCAACTCAGAGTTACTGTAGAGCTAATCTCAGGCCATGAGAATCTAAGTAGACCTCAACTCAGAGTTACTGTAGAGCTAATCTCAGGCCATGGGAATCTAAGTAGACCTCAACTCAGAGTTACTGTAGAGCTAATCTCAGGCCATGAGAATCTAAGTAGACCTCAACTCAGAGTTACTGTAGAGCTAATCTCAGGCCATGGGAATCTAAGTAGACCTCAACTCAGAGTTACTGTAGAGCTAATCTCAGGCCATGAGAATCTAAGTAGACCTCAACTCAGAGTTACTGTAGAGCTAATCTCAGGCCATGGGAATCTAAGTAGACCTCAACTCAGAGTTACTGTAGAGCTAATCTCAGGCCATGAGAATCTAAGTAGACCTCAACTCAGAGTTACTGTAGAGCTAATCTCAGGCCATGGGAATCTAAGTAGACCTCAACTCAGAGTTACTGTAGAGCTAATCTCAGGCCATGAGAATCTAAGTAGACCTCAACTCAGAGTTACTGTAGAGCTAATCTCAGGCCATAGGAATCTGAGGAGGTTCCAATACAAATTTGGAAGACCTAAGTCCCACGTGTGCAAGAGGTGCGACGAGGATCAAGAGGAAAGCCCAATTCACGTGGTCTGTGAGTGCCCTGCTTTGGGAGCTGCAAGGAGAAAGTTGTTTGGCTGCCAAGTATGTACACCAGAGGATATCAGGAGATTTAGCATGAGGTGGGTACTTGGATTCTGCAAAGAGGTAGGTATCCACTAACCTAGTCCTGTGGTGGGTATGGGAAGAGAGTACAAAGGCTGCAGCTAAGTGCTGTACACCGATAAGATCCCTCCGACCTTTTAATAATAAAAAGAAAATAATGAAGGAATTTAACATAATTGTTTCCAGTATTTCTGTTTTGGTTTTGTTTAGGATGTTTATTCGACAACATATGTGAAAAAGAAATTTGAAGCCGGTAATGTTTTTAGAACTTTACCACTATGTTTCTTCACAGAAAACTTTGTGCACCTCATTGGTTGGGTTGGTTTATGGTAGGATAAGTTAGGTTAGTGTAGAATAGGTTAGGTTAGGTATTTTTGTTTGCTATCTCTGTTACCTGTATTACTTTCAAAGACAAGGTAAACATAACTGACTACAACAATATAGCTTTTAAATACATTAAGCTATCTGATGAAAACTTGGAACCACTGTGTATACAATTTTCATTTATATTTTGATGTACGTTTCGGTTGCAAGACAATTATGTTCAGAGGAATTTACTACAAGACTAGGCTTGATTTATTAAAAGGTCTTGTAGTATAGTCTTGTAGTAATTTCCTCTGAAAATGATTGCTTTGCAATTGAAATGTATATCAGGACATAGGGTGTTTGTGGCTTGAGAGGTTTTATTTACTTATAATAAGAAAAAACGTATCTGATCTTAGTAATAAATACACTTCGATGTTGTAATACAATGTAAAAGCAATGAAAAATTGATATAATTACAAAACCTTAGAATTAAAGTAGCCTACTGATAATAAGGAACTTTCCATTATAAAAAGGTTTTACATGTATCGATATTTTCAGTATTCTATACATGGAGTTTTTCGATATAATCAGTATAATGACATATCCAGTATGCCTGTTCATACAAGAAGAATGTCGTACATAAAGTATATCGGTACAAGAACTATATAGCCTCCATGCGAAGTAAAAAGCTACAGACCCATTTCTCTCACGAGCTGCTGCTGCAAGCTAGCCGAGCGAATGATTGTCAATCGTCTGAGTCCCTTTCTAGAGAGGACCGGCGCCCTGTCAGATGAGCAAGCTGCCTTTAGGAAACACCGTGGCACTGTGGACCAAGTTGTGAAGCTCGTTCAAGCAGTGAAGGATGGGTTTCATAGAAAAATGTCGACTGTGGCAGTCTTTGTAGACTTCAAGGAAGCCTATGACAGAGTATGGAGGAAGCTTCTGTTGCACAAACTCCAAAAATTAGGAATAACTGGAAAACTCTTAGGATGGGTGAAGTCCTTTCTGGCACAGAGGCATGTTCGAGTCCGTTTCCGAGACACAATTTCGTCATTTAAACAGCAACGCAACGGCCTACCGCAGGGAGCAGTACTCAGCTGTATCCTTTTCAATATTATGATAAACAACCTCTTAAAAATAGTAAAAGAAGTACCGGGCATATCAACCTTACTTTTTGCGGACGACCTTGTCTTTTGGGCTTCAAGCGGGACTCCTTCAAACCTGGAAGAAACTATAAATCGAACCCTTAGCAGAGTTGCTGACTGGGCCAACTACAACCAAATGGTAGTTAGTGAGAAAAAGACTGTTTTCACTCTATTCACCCTTTCAACTAAGCCGCCAAAACTGAGGATCAAGTTAAACAACAAAACTTTAAACCATGAAGATACTCCACGATATCTTGGCATCACGTTAGACAGGAAGCTAAACTTTGCAAATCATATTGAGGCAACAGCCGAAAAAAGCTACCAACAGAAGCAAACTGCTGAAAAGATTAACAGCAACTACATGGGGTGCTACCCAGGATGTCCTAAGTTCAACGTACCGGACCTATGTACGACCAACAATGGAGTATGGAGGAGAGGTGCTCAACCTGGCCAGCTCAAATTGCCTAAAGAAGCTAGACAAGGTTCAAAATAATAACATGAGGCTCATAACTGGAGGAGCTAAATCGACTCCAATACTAGCTATGGAAATCCAAACAGGACTGGAACCCTTGGAAGTCAGAAGAGACAAGTGTCTCCTAAAATTCTGGGAAAAAAATAAAAGAACAAATAGAAAGTTTTGGGAAACATATAAAGCTGCCACTTCCCGCCTCAGAACTCAGATTACTCCAGTAATCAAAGCTCTACAGCTGGAACAAAAATATAACCTTTTCCTTCATGCAGAAGCTGCCCCATTAAATCAACACAATCGAGTCTTTGACAACCTACCTCCAGTTTTTCTAAACCTTGTTGACCAGGTGAAACCAAAGTCACAGACTATGGATATTGAACTCAGGAAAGCAACATTAATGACCATCAACGAACGATTCCCTGAAAGTGACTGGCTTCATATTTACACAGATGGATCTTCAAACCCTTCAAGTGGAGAAACTGGAGCAGGATATTTTTCAAAATTATTTCAGGGCTCGGTAGCTGTGGGCCTCTGCTGCAGCAATTTTGATGGTGAGGTTGTGGCCATAGGAGAAGCAGCATCATGCGTCATGCGACTTTCGCCGCGGTAGGTTGTATTCCTGATTGATTCACAATCAGCGATTTTGGCAGTTTCCTCTAACACACCAACTGACTGCACCTTGACAGTGTCGTGCAGAGAAAAAATGCAATTAAGCAAGGAGGCAGGCTTCAGAATTGCGCTCCAGTGGATCCCCAGCCACGTTGGCACAACAGGGAACGAAAAAGCTGACAACCTCGCCAAGAGTGGGTGCCGTCTACCACAGCCACAAATCAAAATATCACTGGGCTCTGCTTACACCAGGATCCACGCAGCAGCTAAGACGTACTTGAAAACATCACAAGAAAACCTGGCTGTTGGAAAGAGATGGCAAGAACTTTGCACCAACCCCATTCCAAAAAACCTGCCTCGACCTATCAGTGTTGCGCTGTTCCGTCTAACCACGGGACACGACTACCTTCAGGCGCACCTTCATCGCATTGGGCTAGCAGACACGGATCGGTGCCCCTTGTGCCAAACAGGAAAGATGGATGGAGACCACCTTCCTGCCTGCCCACAGCTCGAAGCATACAATAGCGACCCAAAAACCAGACTCTCCAAGCTCTACTGGTCTGCACGATGCCAAATGGTCGTTGGATAAAGTAAAGTAAGTACAAGGAGTATATCTGTCAGTAGTATATTGACACTTGCAGTATGTCGATACTTTACTTGATATGTTTGTGCATGGAGTACGTCGATACATACGATATACTCGTATTGACAGATGCAATATAATGATACATGAAGTACATCGGTATAAGCAGTAGCCTATATCGATACATGTTGTATATCGATACATGAAATATATACAAGAAGTATGCAAGTACAATGCAGTATATCTATACGAGCAATAGCTTATTACGATACATATAGTATATCTATTCTTGAAGTATCGATTCATGCTGTATATCGATAAACAAGAACATTACTTGTTTAAACCAGAATATAAGATCTTTGAATAATAACCAGACGTCTCTAATTTCACCGCAAATCAATAAATTTCGCGTGAACAGTTATGTGGATGTATACAAGAGTTAAAACACCCTGAGACAGGCTTGCCTCCCCATTCAACAAGTTAGTTCCAAAGTCGAACAGGCTGCGCGCCATAGATCATTACGGCGCTGAGACTCCGGCCTCTCTCGATTCAGTTTTACGCTATAAACTTTGGGGCAACTTCGGCTAGCATATTTCGTTAAATGGAAAAAGTTTAACGCGGAAAATCACCATAAAAGCCTGTCTTGCAGTAATAACTGGTGTTGGATAAAGTAATACAAAACTTTATTTCATAAATTACGAAACAGTAGGCTGCCGTTTTTTAAAAAGTATCTTGAAGAACCATAAGTTTTACTAAGAATCTTTTGTCAAAGGAAATTATGTAGCCTTTGACAACTAGATAACTTCTTAGTTAATTTGAAAGCATTTATTTTTGTTTTAAACAATAAAAACCCCGACCAATGCCGTAAAGGGGGCCCTATTCTATTTATGTCCTGAATAAAGAACAGAAAAAGGAAAGATCTTAAACATTAAGAATGTTTCTAAAATGAAATAACAAAAAATGTTCTCTACTAAATTCTAAATTGTTCGTAAGGAATTTAACCCGCAGAGGGTGCAGACTAACCGCACCTACTAAGAGGGGCTTGGCATCCCTCGCAGTACCCCAGCCAAACATACGCACTACTAACAATACTTACTTCACTGTTGCACACTTTATTACACTTTCTACAAACACCACATTTACAACACAATCTTCACATATTAACACTCACATCTTCTCTGTAGGGATTTTTGACTGGTCAGAACCGTTGCGCGTTGGGAGTGCTAAAAAGGCCAGAGCTTGAGAAACTCTGGTCCGGGATGTTGCTGTGAGCTTGCTTTGCCGAAGATATAAGTGCGGTTACTGGTCTGGCAGCCGCTTCGGCCTTTGGTCAGGGAGTGCTGGCGGTGCACAGGTGTAGAAGTCTGTGCACAGTATTACGAATGCTCGGCTGATGCCCATCCAGTCGAGCTAAGGAGAAAAGCCATAGGGCCCAGAGTTCTGGGGATTGGAAATGATCTTTATGTAATCCTACGGTGTACCCGTACCTGTAGTCTTGGCTGGTTTTTATAGAATTTATGGATTCCACTACCCCGTCCAATGTTTCGAGTTTAAAGAGATCACGTCAGGATTCGCCTAAGGAGCCTAATAATGTAGATGTGAGTAAGAAGTTGATGGTGCACCGACATCGCCATCGTTTAAGTATTTAACGTTTTGTAGTGCTGAAGAGAGGGAAGATCTTTCGAAAATTTCACCTTTCCTTGTTAACAAGGGGATCACTGCCTTTGCAGGAGGTCCAGTTTCGTCTGTTAAAAAATAAAGAAATGGGACTTTGCTTGTTCAAACGTCTAATGAGAGGCAAACGCGTTCGATTTTAAAAATGGCCTCTTTTTTGATATGGTCAAAGTATCTGTAACTCCCCGCAGATCCTTGAAATACTCAAAGGGGGTCATCACATGTAGGGATTTAATGTACATCCTAATTGATGAAATTAAGTCCAAACTGTCGGCTCAGTCAGTCACGGACTGCCAGCGTTTCGGGCATATAAGCTCTACTTGTTCGAAGCAGATCTTATGTAGGTAAATGTAGCGTTAAAGGCCATGATGATAAAGAATGCGTTAATGCTCCAAAGTGCGCCAACTGTGGTGGTGATCACTCAACCCGATCATAAAACTGCCCTAACTTTAAGGAAGAAAAAGCTATCCTAAGCATCATGGCGAAAGACAAGATATCGTTTTCAGAGGCGAAGAAAATTGATAGATCTACTCAGCCAAAGTCTGATGGTTAAACGTATGTCACTACTCTGACCGCCTCCAAGTTGTCTTGTAATAAATGTGCCGAGCTGTCAGAGAAATTTGAAAATGTAACAGAACAGGTTACTTGTGTCTTGCCACTAGTTACCAATGGCCCTGCCTTGAATTTGGTACAACCTGCATTGATGCAACGTGATTTACCTCCTGTAACAATCCCTTTTGGGGGGAATTGGAGCACGAAATAAATCATTAAATGAACCTTGTGTTTCTGTGGACAAGACATTGCCAACGGGTAATAAACCCTCTGTCTACAAGACATTGAAAAGAAACGAGACACATAGACCAGTAGTACATCAGACCACATCACCTCCGTCTATATCGAATACTAAAAACAATGTTAACAAAGGAGAGAATACGAAAGCCACCCATCCTAAATCCAAAACTTCCTCAGACTACATCCCTGAACGGGAGGATCTGGAATCTGAGAATTGTAGGCCTGAAACTTCTTCGAACGTCACGGGCAAACGAGAGAGAACCAATGGGTGTCAGAGAAATCCATTGCTAAATTGTTAAATGTCTTTGCTTAGCAAGTCAGTGATACAATGGAACGTCAACGGTGTCAGGAGTCACAGAAGAACTTAAAGTACTCGTGCGAGAGGTGTATCCAATGTTTGTATGTCTACAGGAGACACATCTCCACGAGACGTACAATTTTTATTTAAGGGAGAATTCAGTTTTTAGATCTGACTTCGTTACAGAAGATCTAGTTAGAGGTGGCGTAGCCATCCGAACCCGTGACTATTTCGATGCTGTTTCTCTAAACTTAATAACCCCTTTACAATCAGTAGCCGTTCAAACAACTGTCCCGTATAAATTCACTGTGCGTTGTGTCTACTTGCCACCACAAGAAAATCTGCAACACAGCGATTTAGTGAATTTGATAACCCAGTTACCGACTCCGTTCTTATTGGTAGGGGATTTTAATGTCCACCATTCGTCTTGGGGATCTCTGACTAGGAACTGTCGAGGTGATTTTGTTGATAGTGTAAGAACGGAACTGGACTTATGTCTGCTAAATGACGGTTTGCCTACTCATTTAGCAGCATCTACTGGTGGATGGACAGCTGTTGACCTATCGATCTGCAACCCTCAATTGGTTACTAGATGAACATGGTCGGTACTCAATGATTTGTATGGAAGCGACCATGTGCCTATTAAGATCAATTTATGTGACTCCCAACCCTGTTATGCTCGAAATTCCCGTTGGATTTTGCGAAAAGCAAACTGGAACTCCTACTCGAATTACCTTGTATCACCTGACATGGATTATATGACACTCATTGATGAAACACTAGAGAATTTTTCGAAAGCTATTTTAAATGCCGCTGTAGAGACCATTCCGAAAACATCTGCGCATCCACGCCGACCGCCTGTGCCGTGGTGGAACGATGAATGCACAGAAATCCACCGTTTACGACGAAGAGCTCTTAGGAGATTTAAGCAACACCCAACAAATGGAAACCTTCAGGAATATAAAATATTCCGTGCGAAAGTTCTCTAAACTTAATAACCCCTTTACAAGCAGTAGCCGTTCAAACAGCTGTCCCGTATAAAATCACTGTGTGTTGCGTCTACTTGCCACCACAAGAAAATCTGCAACACAGTGATTTAGTGAGTTTGATAAGTTAGTTACCGACTCCGTTCTGATTGGTAGAAGATTTTAATTCCCACCATTTGTCTTGGGGATCTCCGACTAGGAACTCTTGAGGTGAATTGTTGAGAGTGTAAGAACGGAACTGTTTGCTAAATGACGGTTCGGCTACTCATTTAGCAGCATCTACTGGTGGATGGATAGCTGTTGACCTATCGATCTGCAGCCCTCTTCTGGCTACTAGATGCACATGGTCAGTGCTTAACGACATGAATGGAAATGACCTTGTGCCCATTAGGATCAATTTATCCTCTCCTGTTATGATCGAAGTTCTCGTTGGATTTTGGGAAAAGCCAACTGGGACGCCTTTTCAAATTATTTTGTATCACTTGACATGGATTATCTAACACCCACTGATGCAATTGTTGACAATTTTACTAAGACTATTTTGAGTGCCGCTGGAAAGATCATTCCTAAATCATCTGTGTACGCACGCCATCCACCTGCTTCGTGTTGGAACGATGAATTCACAGAAATCCTCTGTTTGCGACGAAGGGCTCTAAGAAGATTTAAGCGAAACCCAACCACTAACTATCTATCAAACAGACCATTCCGCGTTCGTCTTTTAGGCACATTTTCAAACAGTTATAAACAGGAGAATCGTGTACCGCAGAGCAGATTACTAAGCGGCACGCTATTTGCCGTTGCAATAAATAGTAAGTACGACGTAATATACGATCTCCGGTACACTGTTAACTTTTTGTAGATGATTTTTGTATATATGTGCCTGCTTGTAGTATGGAAACTGCGGAAAGATCTTTGCAGTTAGCAATAAGCAGATTAGAGGAATGGTCAATCAAGAGCTAATGGTTTCAAATTCTCTGCTTCGAAGACCCAATGTGTATCATTTAGTCGTCGTAGGGAACACTAGCAGTCTACCCTTTCTCTTGATGGAATTCAGTTTCAAACCACGGATAGTGTTCGATTTTTAGGTCTTTTATTTGGTAAACGACTCTCATGGATCCCACATGCTCGTGATTTGAAGGGGATATATAACAAGGAAGTGGATATGTTAAGAGTCCTTAGTGGTGCGAATTGGGGAGCAGGCAGAGCTAGTATGCATAGCTTTTATCGCGCGGTCGTTAGATCGCTCATAGATTACGGCTGTCAAGTCTATTCATCCGCACGTCTTACAGTTTAAAAAACTCTCGATGCAGGCTTTACTCAATTCGCTATGTGTATGTTCTACTGGGAGGGGGGGCGGTGTTTGGTGTTCAGAATTCTAAAAATATAACACCAATGCATTAGGTGTCGTTTGAATATTCTTTAGACTTGAAAGCATAGTGAATTAACACTACTGGTCGTCAGTTCTAGGAAAGCGGCCGAAACAAAACATCAAAGTAAAACGAAACGTGTAGCGGAGGGAAGGGGGTTAATAAAGTAGACGCAATAAATGAGATTTTATATGCATTTAAATTGATTTGAATATTTATTTTTAGTTTGCAATTAGAGGAACTTGTATGTGATACCAGGTATTGACTTTATTTGTACCGTTACAAAGGTGACCTCTTGACCTCTGACAGTTTCTGTTTTCTATATATAAATTTTAACTGAAAAATTATCGCATGTCATTTCAACGTTACTTTAAATGTTTGAATTGATGTTGGTGTTATGATGTTAATATTATAAATAAATGTTTAGCCACTGAAGGGGACCAATTCGGAATTGAAACTTAGAACAATGTTTTAAAACTACTAAAATATCTAATAATTGGATTTCATTTTTTAACTTTGCAACACTTTTTTATTGCATTGACTTATCACTTACACTTTAGTACTTAAACAAGACTATTATTTCGTATATATGCTAGTCGACTTTCGAGAATTTTAATAACGTGTCCTCATTTTCAAGCAGCATCTGAGACTTTCGAACACACACACACACACACATACACTTGCGCGCGCGAACACGCTTGCACTATACACGTGCACGCACATGCACACGCACGCGCACACGCGTACACACAACTATATATATATATTCTTATGTCAAATGTTGTACCAAAATAATTTGTGTTTAGTAACTTTTGTTTATATATACATCATAGATATGTAAAAATTATACTAATTATGTTAAAAGTCCTCAAAAAGAAAAACACAAATTTAAAAAAAAGTATTGGAAATTCCATAATACAATGAAACAAGTAATGTACATTTTTCCCTTTTCTAAAATTACAGTTGTATAAATATGTGTATAGATATGTCATAATAACTATATTAAGTGGCAAATGGAAAGTGAATTTCCTAACAATTTTCCATTTTCTTTGCTATGTATGGTGTTCGACTAATACTTTTGTTTGTTACTGTTTTTACGCTTTATATTCTGTCGCTTGCATTGTGTTGTAGTTTCTTTTCGCTTTCCTTCCGCATTTTCCGTTTGTGAGGCAAGGTTCGATACCGTTAATCCGCTTTGTTTGTTTATTTAATTCTCTTCATCAATTTTCAATCTCAGAGCATTATTTAGGGTGTTGTGATCATGGCAATAATTTAAGGTTGTATAATGGAGGCTCGATGAGAACCAGATGATGGCAAAAGAAAATACATATTTGAAAAAATATTTTTCTAAGTATGTGAAAATTGGTTCAGGGCCAAAGCGCTGGACTTCGAGCAAGAAGGTACTCAGTTCGAATCCGACCTAGACCTTTAAATGTTTATAAACTAATCATTGAATAAATATTTGAAAAAACTCTATCAACAATAATTGTTATCCACTATAGGTTTAAAATACCCTTATGAACACACACACACACACACACACACACACACACACACACACACACACACACACACACACATATATATATATATATATATATATATATATATATATATATATACTATAATACTATAGATTTTTAAATAAAAAACAGGAAAGTTTACTAACAAAAGGAAACTTGAGAAGTAACCTATAATTTTGTAAATATTCTGCATCACTGCGCGGAACTAGGATACCATGTTTCCCTTTAAGCTTTATTGATAATTATTTAATTATTTTTTAGAAAACTGTCCTAAAATGGATATATGATATCTGTATTGAAATATAGTTCATTTCAATGTAATATAAATTAGTGCTATTATATAAAGTTTAAGGAAATATTGATTTTATAAATTGTTTCCTTTATTATAAAATGAGGTTAAAATGATTGTTTTAAATTTTCAGGTATTCAGGCTTTTCACTTTACTGGGGCTACTGGGGACTTTCTACTTCACCAGGTGTAAGTGTTTCTTGCAATATCGTTGGTGCTTGGGTAACCAATCATTTCTAATTTTTTAAATCATTTTGTACACGTACTGAACAGCTGTAGTCAGTTAGCATAGTTACTCTTTTAAAAAAAATTTTTTTTGATTCAATTCACACTCTCCTTAATAAACAGGCGATTCACGAACATATGCAGAAACTTTGTACATGTAAAAAAATGAAAAAAAGTTCATATAAACATGGCCCCGGAAATGCTTCGTTAGCGAGTTACGGCTAGCGAAAAATGTCGTCCGGAATTTAGCTCACCGTGTAAAACAAGATATTCCTGACACTCTTGTGGTGTAGATTAAATGACGAATTCAATCGTTTCTTATGGTTATTGATCTGATAAAGTGAATAAAACATGTCCCAGAAGCGTGAGTCGAGTAGTTTTTGAGAAAACCAATGTCAAATGCAAAATCTGGAAAGGAAAAACTAATTTTTTCATATTTGGGCAACAATAACTTAGTTATTTCACCAACAACTTTATTATTTCACCAATAATTTTGTTATCTCGCCAGCATTTTTAATGAAACTTGTAGAACATTTTATTCTGAACAAAACGATGTAAATAAAGAACACAGAGAGAGCGAATAGATGTATCATTAAATGCATTTTTATTCATAACAGCACAAAATAATACTAACCGAAAAACATTAATCTAAACCTATTCAATCGAATGGAAAATTATTTCATAGAGTAGAATGATGTTTGTATTTAGTGCTTTCAGGTGTCACTGACATACTGCACGGCTTGATTTAATTTGATTTGAAAACACAGAATGGTGTTTTGCGGGAAATTTTCATTTCATAAGTTGGCAATAAAATAAGCAGCTGTTCAACAATGATGTCATTTGAATGGTAAAATTCGAATAATTTTAAAAGTTAACCACCCAGTTTCAGTTCATGTGCTTATTGTTCTGTTCCTAGTAATTGAGTTTTAGTTCATGTGCTTAATGTTCTCTTTGTAGTAATTGAGGTCCAGGTGGCTATCCAAACTCCTACCCAGTGCATACTCAGGCGCTTATCCATGCTCCTACCCAGTGCCTACCAAGGCGGTTATCCATACCTCTACGTATTACCTCTTCAGGCGCCTACCCAGTTTATACCCAGGCACCTACCCATTGCGTAACCACGTGCTTACTCAGTCCCTACAAAGGCACTTAACCACCTCCTACCCATTGCTTATCCTGGTACCTACACAGTTGCATACCTATGTGCCTACCCATAGTTCAACCGTGTGCATTTCCAGGTGATTATCGACTGCCTACCCAGTTACATACCTATATGCCTGCCGGTTGTCTACTTAGGTGCATACCAAGTGTGTTCACAATATGAGCATAGACAGATGTAAGAATGATGGTTGAAATACTCCCTAGAAACATTAGAAATAGAGTAGCCCCTACAAGAGAGCACATTCCCTAAAGTTGGATTTACGGTCTGTTTATTGTCTAATTTCTTCCCTCCATCCACGTCTAGTTGCTTTACAGAACGTAGGCTGACATTCGCAATGCATAAACTTACCAGTTGTCACTAACAGCTGTTATTTCAACGTATAACTCGCCGATACGAGGCGACTTGTGCTAAGTAGCAGTGGTACCAACCGCTAATTCCAACTTTCTAATTAATATCCTAACTTCTAATAGTAATCTTAACTTCGTACTTCTAATAGTAATTTATTGATAAAAGAATAATTATTTTTGATAAATCTAGAGAAAAACATTTTAAAAAGCCACCTTTAATACTTTGTTTTAATTCATGTTAGACTCGCACAGATTTGGTGATACAAGAAATTAAAAGACGGCTGTAGGAACCTTACAAAAGGACCCGGAATTCAGTTCGGCGACTCGCAAGGGACACATGCAAACACGGCCGAAAAGCGGGAGCTGAAATCGAACCTTCAAATGCTACAGGCCTTGTGATGATAACCTGTTATCGAAACGTCTCCGTAGCATTGACTCGTAAAACAGGCGTCTTTTATTTTTATTAATAATTAGTAGCTCTTTAGAATTTCTTAAAAAAATTAATTATAATTAAATCATAACAAACACCAAATGAAAATCAGTAATTTACTTCCTTATGGGCGTTTCAGTGAAAAGGTCATTATCATCATCAGCCATCATTATCATTATCATCATCAGCACTGAGTATAACTACACAAATTAAAAACTATAACTGTTATAAATTATACTCGCTGATGATGATGCCTTTGTCATTGAAATGCACATAAGAAAATATATATATGATTGTGAGTTGGTGTTCGGTATTTCCTTTGCTCAACTAAGCTCATAGTTTGTTTTAAAATTTGCAACATTAGAAAAACAGTGGATACATATATGCTTATCTGACATTAATATTTTCCAACCTGCAAACTCAGAAACTTGTAATCTTCATGTAAACCTTATAGAAACTTATAAATAGTTCCGGTATATGACTCAAATATTTTGCGTTTTCACTAGGCTTTCACAGTTTCTTTAAAAGTTATAAGTTTCTAAAATTTCACTGAATTCTGAAATGCATAAAATGTACCTTTTTAACTAGGGTTGGCGAAGCTGAGGACCGAGTGGTTTCAGCAACACTTAGAGTAGTTTTCAGTTTTACTAGTTTTTCAGTTAATACCGTTAACAAAATTGACCATTTTTACAATGTTTCTCGTAGATATTTAGTTATATAAAATTTTCATCTTGTACCTATAACAAAATTCTATTTGAAGTTTATTGTACATATTAGATAATTGTACTTTATACTAAATTTTCAGTTATCACCATCAATAAAACTGTTCATTATTGCGTCATCTTACCTTCATAATTCGTCTTAAATTTTCACTTGTACTAATTTCCTACATCGCGGCATCAACGACGTTGTCTATTGTTGCGTCATCAGTCGTTGAGCACGTAGATTCTAAAATTCAAATCAGCCTTCCCATCTTACTTATCCTACCTTTTACACATTTATAGTTCATAAACGTTGTTTAAGAAATCATATTTCCCTTGATCTATGTCTCGTAACATAATTCTTGTAACGTATTTCCCATAAACTATTTCTCGTAGCGTACTTCCCGTACCATATTGCTCGTAACATATTTCCTATAACGTATTTCCTGTAACGCTTTCCCGTAACGTATTTCTTGTCACCTATTTCCCGCAAAGTATTTCTCGTAGCGTACTTCCCTTAACATATTGCTCGTAACATATTTCCTATAACGTATTTCCTGTAACGCTTTCCCGTAACGTATTTCTTGTCACCTATTTCCCGCAAAGTATTTCTCGTAGCGTACTTCCCTTAACATATTTCTTGTAACGTGTTTTCCATAACGTATTTCCTGTAACGCTTTCCCGTAACGTATTTCTTGTCACCTATTTCCCGCAAAGTATTTCTCGTAGCGTACTTCCCTTAACATATTTCTTGTAACGTGTTTTCCATAACGTATTTCCTGAAACGCTTTCCCGTAACGTATTTCTTGTCACCTATTTCCCGCAAAGTATTTCTCGTAGCGTACTTCCCTTAACATATTGCTCGTAACATATTTCCTATAACGTATTTCCTGTAACGCTTTCCCGTAACGTATTTCTTGTCACCTATTTCCCGCAAAGTATTTCTCGTAGCGTACTTCCCGTACCATATTGCTCGTAACATATTTCCTATAACGTATTTCCTGTAACGCTTTCCCGTAACGTATTTCTTGTCACCTATTTCCCGCAAAGTATTTCTCGTAGCGTACTTCCCGTACCATATTGCTCGTAACATATTTCCTATAACGTATTTCCTGTAACGCTTTCCCGTAACGTATTTCTTGTCACCTATTTCCCGCAAAGTATTTCTCGTAGCGTGCTTCCCTTAACATATTTTTTGTAACGTGTTTTCCATAACGTATTTCCTGAAACGCTTTCCCGTAACGTATTTCTCGTAATATATTTCCCGTAACTTATTTGTCGTAGAGTACTTCCCGTAACGTATTTCTCGTAACATATTTCCCGTAACTTATTTGTCGTAGCGTACTTCCCGTAACGTATTTCCTATAACGTATTTCCTGAAACGCTTTCCCGTAACGTATTTCTCGTAACATATTTCCCGTAACTTATTTGTCGTAGAGTACTTCCCGTAACGTATTTCTCGTAACAATAACTTGTTTCCCATAACGTATTTCCTGTAACGCTTACCCGTAACATATTTCCCATAAACTATTTCTCGTAACTTATTTCTCTTAGCGTACCTCCAGTAACTTATTTCTCGTAACATATTTCTTGTAACGTATTTCCCATAACGTACTTCCTGTAACGCCTTCCCGCAGCATATTTAACGTAAATTATTTCGCATAACATAATTCTTGTAACGTATTTTCGCCCCGTATTTCTCGTAACGTATCTCTCGAAACGTGTTTCCTAACGAATTTACCGTAAGGTATTCCAGTAGTAACGTATTTCCTGTAAGAAAAGAGTCTTTTAAGTAACGGAATAAAGGGAAAACTTGTTATGATAAGTAACACTTCTGATTCTATAGCAATCCAGTTACGTCTTTGCTACAGCTTTCCTTAAATAAATAACGCAATTTCCCGCTCAACTTATAAAACACTTTGTCTCAGTTTATCGATCGACCCCTCCTCTCCCTGCACCACGTCCGTTACTATTCCGTCTCCCCTCCTTCATCTCTTTGCATCTACCCTTTCCTCTCAGGTCGTCTCAACTTGGAAACTTTTTTCATCAAGCAAAATATCTGTGCAAAACTTGGTCAAAAGTTTGGCATCGGAAACTTTTAGACAGCGCTATAAAATAAAACTGGCTAAGAGCTTAGTGGGGGGGGGGTAATCGCTGCCGAGGGCTAATTGGCTAAGACTGTCTACGGCGTGGGCCTTTATCTGAGGCATTTGAAATGGTTTTGACACTTTGTTGTTTGTAAAACGAGATACACCGTTGATAACGTGTTAAGGGAACAAAAATCCAGTTTTGAAAAAGTAATGTCTATTCCCCTAAAGCCAATTAGTGGATTGTGACATAAGACTTCCAATTGTACGTCGTTAAAAAATGGTTGCTTTACGCTTTACAATAAAAAGAATTAGGTTGTGCCACTCGGGGGAGTGTCGAGAGAAGAGAAAACTTTTATAGCCACGTCTAGAGAACTTTTGAATTAAGAAAAAACATTTAATCTTGCTTACCGACAAGCTACATTAACATCTGTCATAATATAAGTAAAAACAATATAGAACGTTTACATTTAACACAAAAATTTAAACTAGAAGTAACAAACTAGACCAAATAGTCTTTTTAACGAATGAAATGAAAATATAAGATTATAAACAATAATTTTATCACTAAACACTTGTAAATGTTTATAACTTGCCTATAGTAGCACTTAAACATTTACAGGTGTTTAGTGATAACTAGTAGCTCACGTGAAGATGGAATCAACAAATATTAGTTTTATATTTTCTATATATATATATATATATATATATATATATATATATATATATATATATATATATATTATATATTATATTAAATATGGTGATATGTTTTCTTGTAATATAGTTAATAAATTAAAAATATTTCAGAAACAAGAATACTTTTAATGAATATATTTATTCAACGCTTTTCGCCGATTAAATAGTACCAGCTTCTTCAGGAAAATAATTATCAAATAAAATATTTTTACAAAATTAAATCGATATTTAATACTTAACATTAAAAGTATTCTTGTTTTTGAAATATTTTTAATTTATTAATTATATATATATATATATATATATATATATATATATATATATATATATATATATATATATATGTATATAAATGAACGTTTCTATGTACGTATGTACGTAGGCTATGTATGTATATTTGTATGTATGTGTGTATGGGTATATATGTATGTATGTATGAGCCTTATGCGTTACTAAACCACTGATCCGATCTCCATGAAACATTGGAAATTGTTGAGTACATTCCTGGGAAGGTTTCAGGCGATATAACACTATTTTCAAACATGTAATTTGTAAGTGCCAAAATTGCATAAAATATGACTTTTTATCTTAAGACATTTCATCGAATTCATTCCAAATTTTGGTTGCTAGGCAACACTCAACAATCTAAAATTATTTTCCCACGCATTTCAAACAATATACAAATTATATTGTATCTCAGAATGCACTTCCATAAATAACATTCAATCAAGAACTATTATTGTTACACTTCTCTCGATCGACGAATATAATTTCAGCTATTATTATTTTTAAGTTTAGATCATGTTAACACGCCATTCCTTGACTTTTAGGCGATACAAAGTTCGACGGGTCAATTAGTGTTTACTACATCAAACAATAAAACATGATTTTTTCATTCAGCACTAAAATTTGAATTAAAATTGACAAAGTAGAGCTAATAGTCTTGCGAAATTTTCAACAAAAATCGCAAAAAATATGAATTTATATATTTTCTATTCAATATTTATATCTTAATTTGAGAAATTTATTTAATAAGGACTAATGTTTATTGCAGTTAGTAAGAATGTAACATTATTTTTTGACATTAATTCTTAAGGAATTATGATGATAAATATTGCAGTAACTTAATTTGTTACACAATTATTTTAGCTGCAATCTCAAGAGTTTAATTGAACATAAGAATGGTGCGTTCAATAAATAATTAAAAAAAAAAATTAAATAAATAAAATTTTACTGCCCACAAAAACAATATGAAATACAAAACCAAATTACATTTGAAATGTTACGCTACTTTATGTTTTTACATTGTTTTATATACTTAATTTATAAGAACTTTATATGGTTAAATATCTATGGCATGGCACATGACATCCATTGGAGATTGCCTTTACGTTATTCGAAATACTTTTAAATTTATCTATCAGACATTTAAAAGTTTGCGATTACATTACACAAATGAATTTACACTTCCCATATTTAAAAAAAATGAAAATTAGCATTATTATGCCGTGACCTTTTAAAGTTTAAAAGTAAATTTTGCCTCTAAATTATAACTTATCTCTGTTGTAACAAAGGATGTAGAAAACGTGGCTCCGGATCACATCTCGCCATTCTGCATGTTGTATTGGCGTTGCTCGGGATTTGGAATCTCGCTCGGTGTTGTATCTTAGCGTAGCAACATTTCTTCGAAAAAAAATGAATTTTAAATAAACTTTTACATAATTAACATTTTAAAATAAAATCATCCCTTTGCTCTTCAGATCTTGAAAACGTCCGTATCGCCCTACAAAATGTAGGGGGCATTGGTAGGGGTTGTTTTTGGCAAAAGCCAAAGAAAGAGAACTACTTGAAGCAACCACACGAGTTTTTTTAACTTCCGCGCACCGTTGCTGTGCATCTAGCAAATCAGGATATCTGTCTCAGCCAGAACATATTATTTTATAATTTACAATTTTTTAAATTTTATTTTACATTTTAAAATTAATATCTCGTTTTGTTTTCTGAAGCTGTTTTTATATGCAACATTACGTAAAATAATGTTACAATTAAATATAGGCAACAAAAAATGTTTCCATGTGTTTACAAATTGTTTTAACAAACTCATTGAAATAAGTTATAAAAAAGTATCACAAGAGTCTAAGATTGTTTTCATTTAAAAAATTGGATTAACAATACATAACTTATTATTATCGTTATATTGAATTATATTGTATTGAGAATTATCATAATTTATATCAACTAATATTTTTTAACTGTTCAAAACTATTTAATAATAACCTTGTTCCTTAAAAATATTCAACAGATAACGTGCCATAACCTACGTGTTAAAACAATTGTGTTACGACATAACATGTAACATAAAATCAGCTGATATATGAAATCATATGTTATCATTTAATTCATTTTGAGATGACTCATAACATAACCTAACGGAAATTACACTAACATGAAATTGTATGTTTATGTTCAATAAGTTTTTGTATGCATCGCTGTAGGAGATTTCATTAAAAAAAATAATAAAATAATTGTTAATTTTAAGAAATAGGAGGAAAACAAATATACATATATAACCTTAAAGGCTTTACGGCTTTCTTTAGAAGGCTATCTTGTGGCATAAGGTGTTCAACAACTGCCCATTAGTACCCTAGGTTTGACTAAGGGTAATCAATTGCACTGGACTCAATTTGGGAACTAAAAAACTATTTGGCGCTATCGTGAATCCAGTGCTTCTACGCCGTAATAACTGTGTAAAGTAATTCATATTTTTTTAAAATTCCATCTGTTAGCTCACACTTTGTAGTTATATATCTTGTCAAACTATTCAGTCGTTAATAAAATACGATTTTATTCATCCAATCAAGTTCAAATACATTATTTGTAACCTATAGAGGATGCCAATTTATGTTAATACAGTTTCCCCCAATAATTATGTATTAATTTAAGTTGAAAAAAATGATGTCCCGGTTGGATTCGAACTGTGAATCTACAGATTTGAAATCCAGCACTTTTAGAATTTAACTAACTTTCTCATTGCTAGAAATCAATTACTTTAAGATGTACATGAAATTATAAAAAAATGTTCCTTGGCATAGTGAAGCACTACAAGAGGTGGATAGAATGAGATGTTATAGACCACTATCAGCTTCTTAAATTAGAAACGAGAAAAAGAAAACGAATATATAGTAGCAAACAAAAATAATAATCCAACACCATATATTGTATAAAGAGGAAAATGGAATATTGCAAGGAAATTCGCTTTCTACTTTGTCACTAAATATTATGATTTTGTTTCATGTATATACATACTCATATTAATTGTAACTATAAAATAAAAAGTAGCAAATATACAATTTTTCTTTGTCGACCTCAGGAATTTACCTAAAAAATATTTTTCTACTTACTTGTTATTGTAATATTTGAGTTATTAGGAATAGAATTCTCCCAGTTAGGTGAATCTAATGAGATTAAATTTTACATGGAAAGGTTTTACAACCTCACGTCAATGGTTAGTTTCCTTGGAACAACAGAATTCTAAGAGTTGCTGTTTCTGACAATAATTTAATTTTTAGCGTATAAGAAAGTATTTCTTGTTCTTTTCAAGATAAGTTTTGTTGGAATAAGTTTCAGTACTTTATATCGTTTTGGGTTTATTTTGTGTTTTAATGGGACCATCAACTATGATTATTTTGCTGGCGATGGATAGTAAAGGATGATGGATAAAGCAGAGAATGATGGAGGAACTCCATGGTACACGATACAGGGGAGACCATGGAGGGTTGTGGATAAAAGAAGACTTACGATTAATCTGGGAGTCTTTTATAAAGGTTTCAACTGGTTATGAATCCTTTGGATAAGGAAGGGCAGATTAAACTAGGCAGGAAAAAGAAAGGGCATAATGCGTCCGGAGCTGAGATTAAAAGTTAATTTGTTCTCATTTATCAAACATTAATTGAAAATTTCCAAAAAGAGTTTATATTTAAAAATTGTTACTAAGATACGTTGTTTATATGGGTTTGTAAGTTTTAACATGAAATAAAATTCACGTCTAAAAACGTTTTATAGCTAAGCCAGTTTCGCCTAGAAGTACAGGTAAGGATTTGTTATATGGGAAGGGATATAAAGCCGTCTAACAGAGGATAAAGGAATTCCATAAAGTATGCAGGACCTTACTCTTTATTGTGGTCAGAGAGGAGTATCACACTAAGAACGCGTGTAGTCGAAATCGTTCGATTGTGTTATTCGTCCAATTAGGGAGTTCAAACTGGTCCAAAGGTTCGTGTAGGGATTAGCTCGAACTGATCCACGGGGAACACACGTAAACAACATGGACAAATCATAGAGATAATTGTTAGGTTAGGTTAGGTTATGTTAGGTAAAGTTATGTTATGTTATATTAGGTTAGATTAGATTAGGTTATGTTAGTTTATATTAGATTAGGTTAGATTAAATTAGGTTAGTTGCGGTTAGATGAGGATATGTTGTTAGGTTAGATTATATTAGGTTTTGTTATGTTAGGTTATGTTAGGTTAGATTAGGTTATGTTATGTTATGTTATGTTAGGTTAGATTAGGTTATATTAGGTTAGGTTATGTTAGATTAAATTAGGTTAGGTTGGATTAGGTTAGGTTAGGTTAGGTTAGATAAGGCTATGTTATGTTAGGTTAGATTAGATTAGGTTATGTTAGGTTAGGTTAAGTTAGGTTAGGTTAGGTTAGATTAGATTAGGTTAGGTTAAGTTAGGTTATGTTAGTTTAGATTAGGTTAGGGTTTGGTATTGCCCTCTCAACATAGAAAACATTGTACATTTTCCTGCTCTCTGGTAACGCCTACAGTAACTATCAATCTTTGAACTGGCTTGTGGCAATGAGTATAGAGGTTAGGTTAGGTTAGGTTAGGTTAGGCTAGGCTAGGCTAGGCTAGGCTAGGCTAGGCTAGGCTAGGCTAGGTTAGGTTAGGTTAGGTTAGGTTAGGTTAGGTTAGGTTAGGTTATTACTCTCTCAACATAAAAACATCGTACATTTTTTCTGCTTTCTAGTAACACCCACAGTGATTATCAAAATTAGAACTGGTTTGTGGCATTGAGTATAGGGGGTGGGGATGCTGAGGAGTACTTACGTAACCCTTCCTCCATCTACCTACTTACTAATCACAGGACCACTTCGACCATGACCACTTCCTAAGCAACAACAATGCCATTGGAATATTTTGTCCGTCGTACCGGATCGGTACCACTCTTAAGAAGCATGGTGACAAAGTTGGGATGCACTGAGGAATGTACATAACGATCAGCTGCTACGGCTTTGGGTTGGCTACATTTGTCACCTGATGTAGATGTAGACCAGTTCCCTACTGGAGTAAGAGTCATATCTTACTTACTTTATAGTAAGCCTACGCTCGATGTAAAGGATTCTACAAACGTAAATTATCATTTACGTACTTTGAGTTAAGAGGGTTCCGGGTTCCCGCGAATGCCATGCGGAGGTTTACCAATATAGTTCACGACCGGTTAGAAGCGTTTTATATTTTTGAGTTGAAAACTTCTACAGCGATGCCAACAAAAACTTATCGGATGGAGTTAAACATACGATTTCGCGACGGAATAATTTCCACCAGGTTACGCTGTCACCTCAAAGTGAATTAAATCATAACATATGATTACATGCAACAGCTGATTTTGTGTTATAGGTTATGTTTTAAAACAGCTGTTTTAGCAGTAGCTATGTTGCATTATTTAACATTGTTAAAAAAAGGTTATTATTAAATAGTTTTGATCAGTTAAGGCATATATTAATTGTTTTTTAATGTTGATAAATCTCGATACAAAAAATACAATAAAACGATAATGGTAAGCTGTGTACTTTTAATCCAATTGTTGAAATGAAAACATTCTTAGGCGCGTCTGTTACATCCAGGAACTGCTTTCAGATGAATTTGTTAGAAAAAGCGTTTTCAGTAAACATGTAATAAATGTTTTTTGTTACCTACATTATTTTAATAACTATAATAGATGTTAGTCCTTAATAAATACATTCCTCAAATAAAGGTATAAATATTGAATGAAAAATGTATAAATTCGTATTTAAAGAGATTTTCGTTGAACCTTTTCAAAAATCTTTAGCTCTAGTTTATTTGTATTTAAAATTTTGGTGTTAAATGTAAAATATCTGTATTATTGTTTATTATAAAACTAATGTTTATGAAATTATGTTTATAATGATATATTTTCAGTTTTCTTAACGCCCATTGTGAAGTTTTAACTTTTAGATTTCTTAAACAGAAATAGATACAATAATAAAATATCCTCTCCACTTGGCCTCTCATTTGACAAATCCCTTTCGAAACCAACCAGACTTCGCGTGATGTATATCTCCCCCCTTTTTTTATTCTGACTTATACGATAAAGTTTAAGACAAGCCGGCTTGGTATATTTTGTTAAATGGGAAAAGTTTGCGGGACGAACAAAATTATCACAAGAGGCAAACTTGGAGTAATAACTGATGTTTGATAAAACTTGGTGGAAAGTTTTTTTCATAAATTCGGAGAAGCGCCCAACTTGGAGCAGTGTAATTAAAACAATGTTTTAAATTTACATTTTCTCTGAGCGAATGTTTTAAAAAATAATGAATGCATTTGACATTTTAATTATGTGCTAATCCTTTGTTTAACTTAATAAAAGTTTTCTTACGGTTTATATGTAAATGTGAAAAGCAACTAAAATTGTAGGAACAAAGTTTCACGTCTTGAATAAACTGGGTTCTCTTATTAAGGCCGATCGCACAGCTTGTTTATTAAACTTGTAAAAAGCGACTTGCTCAATGTTTATGATAATATCAGTTTAGAAAGTTTCATATTCTTCTTACTATATAGGTGTTAGTCTGTCGTGTTTTATAACAAGGCTCGATCAAGTCTCATTTCATTGTTGTTCCCTCTGATCGTCTTCCATTTGCCGAACAACCTCTTGTTCTTACTCTATCTTCAGTCAGTCTGCTTTTATGGTCGTTCCATTCTTCATTCGCTACAAAGTCATTATTGTTTCCAAATCGGGTCTCCATCGTATGTCTGTACTTCTTGCTCTGTCCCGGAGTGTTTTTATCAATCTTTTAAGGATTTTCATTTTTCATGTTCCCAGGATACCCTCTGTCTTTGCTGTGTCAGGGCGTGCTTCGGGAGCATATGCCACTATAGTTTTTTTTTTTAATAAATTCTACTTTTCTTTTTCATCCCATATACCTCTATATATTTCTTTTGTATTCCTCTATATTATTCATGCTTATAGTTATTCTGTTCGCTTTATTGTCTTGTCCCTCTACTTATGTGTCCAACCTTCCGTGTGAGAGTGATAGCCAGTCATTTGAATCACACTACTTCATATTATCACATTATTTATATTAATTGTAAATATTTGATAAAAAACAACTAAAATAAAATTTTCATCTAAGTAGGAGTTGTCTTTAAAAACGTTTTGTTTGTGTTAATTGTTTGTGGATTAAGTTTTGATAGACTATTGTTACTGAGATATGGCTTCTGTGCTCAAGCATAACATCTCTAAAGAATAGATAGGAGTTTTAATTTAATATTTAAATATCTACATATATATATATATATATATATATATATGGTGAAATAAAATAACTTTCATAACTGTGAGTCTTACTCTAGTCACATAACTGGACAGTGATTTATAAATTTTGAAAATGCTAATAATGTAAATTAGTGAAAAGCTTCAATCAACAATAAAATGAAGTAATACTCGTATATTCTTGTTTATGAAAGTTATTTTATTTCACCATACATATTTAACAAGAAAAAATAACTCATCTAAGGATTACAATATATATATATATAATAATAAATTAAAAATGTTTCAAAAACAAGAATACTTTCAATGAATATATTTATTCAAAGCTTTTCGCCGAAAAAATAGTACCAGCATCTTCAGGAAAATAATTATCTAATGTAGATAATTACTTTCCTGAAGATGCTGGTACTATTTTATCAGCGAAAAGCTTTGAGTAAATATATTCATTAAAAGTATTCTTGTTTTTGAAATATTTTAAATTTATTAACTGTATTACAAGAAAACATATCACCATATTTAATATATTTAATATATATATATATATATATATATATATATATATATATATATATATATACACATATGTATATACATATACACACACACACACACATATATATATATATATATATATATATATATATATATATATATATATATATATATATATAAAGAACTTAGTCAAAACACAAATACAAGAATTATAATTGAATTTACAATTCAAAGCTTTTCGTTGGCTAACAGTACCAACATCATTAGGAATATTAAACAATTAAAATTAACATATGTGCAAATTAAATCAAATAAATATCTATGCCAAATCAATTACAATGTTGTTAAACTTTTATTTTGCTGCCCTAATATTACAAACACTGAGTATAGCCAATGAAAAGCGTTGAATTGTAAATTCAATTATAATTCTTGTTTTTGTATTTTGACTTAGGTCTTTATTAATATACAAGGATACATATTGTGATATTTATATAGCCTATATATATATATATATATATATATATATATATATATACATATATATATATATATATATATATATATATATATACATATACATATGCATATACTTATACATATACATATACATATACATATACATCCATATATATATTTTTTATATTATTTATATATATATATATATATATATATATATATATATATATATATATATATATATATATATATATATATATACGATGAATAGTTAATATCCGGAGTACATCCGTTCGTTTTGGAGTGCATAATATCGCAGTTCTGACGATACGCTAGGATCACATCTAGCATTGACGAGGTTGTAACTACTGTATTATTTTTGTAGTTTTAATTCTTTATGAATTAAAGCTGATTTCAAATATTGCAGTTTATAGTTACATATTTAGAAGATGACCTGCAAAGTCCTATTAAATTGAAATGCAAGGGTTATGTGTGCTCGTTAAATAATTGCTCTCTTAAATCTTCAATTAAAACAAATCAAACATATTTTACTAACCAAAAAAAAAAAATAATAATAAAAATGGCAAACCAAATACATATTACAGAAACATTGCATTAGTTACTGATATTTGAATATTTAACAGTTTACTTATTTATACGGAAATTTACATATTAATAAATCAATGGCTGAAATGACTCTATTTTCGAGTTTGCTTGCTTGCTCTTTTCATAATTATTTCTTACAATTTAAAATGAAAACAAATGCACCTAATGATGCATAAATTACATTTAAATACGCATTGAAAAATTTAAAGTTTATTAATTTTGTAGTAAACTGTTTAAGCATTTAAATTTTGTGATTGTTCACCAAAGTTTGAATTTGTTCACTTAGCTGTTTTATGAATGGTGTAGCCACGCATCGCCCTTTTCAAGAAATCCTCATTGTACTCGATCGCTCATGATTTTTGAAATTGTTTCAGTAACTCCGCGTTCCTTCTACTAAAAACAAATGAAAGTTAGTAATTTTTACATCTTTTAAAAATAAAATGAAACTTCTCCTCGCACTTCCAGACGTCCTTTGCCTTTTACATCCTGATTACAAGAGATTAAATATGACTGTTACATTAAAAAGTTAAAATAAAACATTTCTTCGCTCCTCGTTCTTCTAGACATGCGTCTGCGCTTACATCTTTTTTACGAGAGAGTTTAATTATCACTAGCAAGCAAGCGTCCTAATTACTGCGCATCTGCTCTGCGCATATACTTTAATTTTAGTTTCAAACTATTCCAACAGAGGCCCCTTCCAACCAGAGATTTGATTTATTTCTAACAAATCACAATTTTTTGATCTAGTTCCATTATTTTTACATTTTGAATACATTCTCGTTCGTTTTCTGAAATTTCCTTTTTTTTAATATGTAACACCATCTAAAATGTGCTACAAGGTAAACCTCACAACAGTTGAAGACTGAATGAAGAGCGCAGACCACACTGTCCCTATATATAGAGGAAATAAGCCCCGCCTATTGACGTCAGCCCACACACACCTTAGCCAAACAAAACTTTCCTTTAAGAAAATTGTGGGGGGGCTTCTTTCCTCTACGTACAGGAGCAGACTTGTGTGCGCTCTTCGTTCGCTCTTCAACTGTTGTTGGGTTCACCTCGTCAATGGTAGATGAGGTTTTAGCGAAACGTCGGAACGGCGATTTTATGCGCTGCAAAATGAACGGACGGAAGTACTCTGGATATTAACTATTTATCATATATATTTTTCCATCCATGAATGAATACGTTAATATGTATTATGTATATATATATATATATATATATATATATATGGTGTTCGACTAACCAGCTTGATTTTCATATTTAGATTGTAATTCTTGACCAAATAGAAATAGGAGGAGGGTGAACCCTTGTCAGTGTTATAGAGGGGGGGGGTGCAGAGAAACTCAGCCTAAAGCGACGTAAACGACTGTAAAAATAAAGAAAATCTAAATGGGCTTATTATAACTTATCCTCTTAAAATTATCAATAATTACCACTTTATGAAATTTACAGTTATCATTACCCTACAAGTTATAATTAGCAGGGGACTGTTGGAGTTGGCTTTCGCAATAAGGCTCGCTGATCCGCATTGTTTGTTACGATCTTGTTCTACTTTCCGACCGATATTCTTTCGGGGTTGTACGACTACTGATGCAACGTGACCGGAATAGTGATCGCCCCTTGAAAGTGAACGGGATCACGTTTGTGGTTTGTTATCAACCGCCAGATGCGGAGGGGGGGCGTTTATATGCTTCCACGTCCCTTCTACACGCACTGGCCGTCCCAATAGAAAAACTATTTACGGCACACGAATTAACTTGCTTAAGGATGTTTCAGTTGAGCCTGAAGTAGTCCTTAATGTAAAGAAATAGTATTTGTTTCACAAAATTTTAACGTTTGTTATAATTAATGATTATTGAACAAGTTTCTAACAATTTACAGAAAGTTCAACATTGAAACATTGCCCAACGTTTGGCATATAAATAATGTTCTCTTTGATAATTATTAGCTGACAAACTTACAAAATACAAAAAGGAAAAACACATTTATAATAAAATAAAACGGTAACAATGAATCTTTTTTTATTATTTCTATTGTAATATTTTTATAAACATCACCTGAAGAGGGCGAATGTCGAAACATTAAAAAATATTGAATGTATTTTTCATTGGATTTTATTGTTAATGACGAAAGGTGACATTTTAAACCTCGAATTAAACAATCTATCGCGTTACCAAACTTAAAATTTATGTGATAAATTCCCAAGTCAACAATTTTTGCAATTAAAAAGTTAGTTCTTCATAAATATAGATGAGAGAAAATATTTGTACGAGATTTTAATAATAAATAAGTGTATTTATTGTCATTTACTATTTCAAAAGTTGGATGAACTTGAATTGCGAAAAAGTTCATCCAAAGTTATTATTCGATTCCTTCTACTAGTTCTCAATCTGAATATATACCTTGTGCAAATTTCCAATCGTTAATAAAATACGTTTTATTTATCCACTCAAACTTAAATACATTTGTTTTGAACTTATACTGCAAGACACTTGATGTTAATACAGGCTCTTTTCAAATATTATTGTATTAATTTAAATTTCATGAATTATTTTAGTATTATATGGGAGAAAAACTTTTCACGAAAGGGGCAAGGTATGCAATATAGTTACACTGTCACATTTAGCTTAAAATAAGTGATAACATGTCATGGAACAGCTGATTTTATGTTGTAGGTAATGTGGTAGAATAGATGTTATACAATAGAAAAAATAGGGCGAAATTGTTATAGTCATAAAACGTAGAAGAATTATATTTATATATTTGAGTAAATTTTCTGCTTTTTATAATATTACAATACTTTTTTGACGAGTATTAATCCATTTTCTTTTTAAAGAAAGGCTTTTTTAAGAAAGTATTATTTAAGTTTTATAAATGGAGTCACTCCAAAACGCGTCAACAAAGGGAAATATTGTAATGTTGGAAAAGAGAGGAAAATGTAGATATATATATATATATATATATATATATATATATATATATATATATATATATATATATATATATATATATACAACTATTCCTAACAGAAATGAACATGAGCGTATTGAGAAGATAGCATATGGATGGCCCTTTTATACTAGTAGCTTGAAAAAGTTAGTTTCTAAATGTCTTTTCACTAGGACGCGGAAATATAAAGTGATTTTTACTTGGTAGAATAAAAAGTTCTATTTTAATATAGTTATTTGGAAGCATAACTTTCGATCGCGTAGCATGTAAAATTATTGCGTGTTGCCGAATCGGTTTAATGTGACGTCATCGCTTAAGAGTTTCAAAGGGAATGAGTAATAATCCGGATATCAACGAATTGTCCCGAAGGTTTACGAAAAGAAAAGATTCGAGTTAGGTCAACTTAAATGTCTTTTTCTTCACCTTGGGTTTGTTGGGAGTTTATTTTGAAACCATTTTTAAATATACCTTTGTATCAGACAAGTATATTTATTTATTGACGGGATAAATCCTGTTTTATATCTTATCATTATGGTTTTTTATTTCTTGTAGGTTATTGGTTGCAAATATAAGTTAAAATGAATGTATAAGAAAAGTTATCCTGTAACGGTCTAACACATCGACGGTAAATATTGCTATGTAATAAATAGGGACTTGTTATTAAGGAAAAAAGGAAAGTTCATACAACATATCAGTTCATACAGCTATTTATGCAGAAATAACATATGAGCCCATACTCATATGACTTTATCACTCTTGGGTTATGTTACTTGCTGTGTTGTACATTAGCAATAAAGTTATACAGGACCACACTTGATGTTAATAACTTAGGAATTAGTGTATTTCTTTTCAAATATTAATTAATCAATTAAATTTAATGAATTAGTGTTAGTTTTATATGGTAGAAAAAATTTCATAAAAGGGGCCACGTGTGCTATATAGTTTTTCGTTCTATTACTTCGCACGTATATATATACACCAAAATTACAAATTTACAATAATTAATAAAATACTTTTTATTCATCAGATATATTTCAAATAAATTTTCTAAACTTGTAGTGGATGACACTTGATGCTAATATAGGCTTTCGAAATAATATTTAATTAATTAAGTTTATTGAATTAATTTCAGTTTTATATCTGAGAAACTCTTTCACAAAAGAGGTAAGTTATTTCGTACCATTTGGCTTAACATAAGTGATTACATATGATTTCATAAAACAGCTGATTTTATGGTATAGGTTATGTGGTAGAACAGCTGTTTTAATGCATAGGTTATGTTACTTTATTTATATTAATTGTAATTATTTAATAAAAAGTAATTAAACTGTTTTTTGGACCTAAGTAAGAATTGATTAAAAAATATTTTTATTACTTTTTTAAATAAATATTCTTTAGTAAGACTTGTTTGACAAATCTTTGAAGTAACATAAAAAAAATATCATAAATTGTGAAATTTTAAAATAATTAATATTAGTAAGTAATATTTTAATTTACTAATTTTAATCATCAGGCAATTATTCAAATATGAATTATTACTGTAATTAATAATGTTTAGAATAGTAAATAAGGTTATGGTCGCGTACTAAGAGATAGTAACATCTAAGCGACAATCGAATATACAGTAAACAGGGAGGAAAATTGTAAGGAAATTTGAAAGGACAAGGTAGGTCGTTGCCAACCTTATATTGACATGAATGATTTTAATTTATAAACCAAATTTTTTAAGGTAAACGTCTGTAGTCCCATGGCTGTTATTTTTTGTCTACTTGGGGAAATTCCCATAAGGTTTCTATATTAATTTCAATAAATAATTGAATTTTAATTTAAAGTTAATCTGAAACTTTAAGTTTTAATATAGTTAGGTAATATTCGCGTATTAAAATTCAATAACTGATCCAAGTTTGTGTACTTTCACAGCGTGTTCGATCTGATAATGTAATAAAACACGGCCATAATACTTCATTTGGAAGTGAGTAACAAAGTAATTAATAAAACTTGCAAAATAATCCCAACTGCACCGAGAGATGCATTCTTTAAGCAATTTAGATCATTTGGAGAAAAATTTTATGGAACAAAGATTTTTATTTAAAAATAATTTCATTTAGCAATTAATTCTGTTGAGCAATAAATTTTATTAAGCAAAGAATTTCATTAAACTATCGAGTCTACCAGGAATTATTTTTAATAGGGAAAGAATTTTATGAAACAAGAGTTTTATTAAAGTATAATGTTTTTTAAAGGAATAAATTTTATTAGGTTTGAATTCTAATAAACTTTAATTTTACTAGGCAAAGGAATTTATACACCAATGACTTTAACTTTAGAATTAATTTTATTAGTAAATCCATTTTAGTAAGCAGTGAATACTGGAAATGAATTGAGGCAAATAATTTTATAGCACACGCTTTTCTTTTAACAATTGAATTTTAAGTTACCAATTCAATAAGGCATGAATTTCTTTTTCGATTCCTTTTATTAACACACACTCTCCCTTTATATCTTGTTCAAATGTTCAATCGTTAATAAAATACTTTTTTTCGTCCACTCAACTTTAAATATATATACTTTTAAAACTTATAGTGGATGACACTTGACGCTATTACAGTTTTTTCGAATAATAATTCATTAATTAAATTAAATTCAATAATTTTAGTTTTATAGTTTAAAAAACCTTTCACAAAATAGAATAGTTATGTAATATAGTTGTTATGTCCCATTTTTCTTAATATAGGTTATTACAATAGAAAAAAATGATTTTACGCTATAGGTTATCTGCTAGAAGAAGGTAGTGACACGCAGGTTATTGTTACTTTATTATATAGTAATTGCAATTAATTTATAAAAAGTAACTAAAATAAATTTTATTTTGTTGACCAAAGTAGGAATCAACTTTAAAAACTTTTTGTTTTTACTTCTTAATACCAAGAATTTTATACATTTTTGTAAAAAACAGTTAATTACATTAAAACACTGAATTTAATTATGATATGAGTTTTAATTAACATTTAATACTATTAAACCCAGTATTTCAAGTTATATGGTTGTATTTTTTGAACAGGCTGGAAATTTTCGAAACTCACCTTGAATGTATTATCAATACGTGTCAGTAGGGTAATCAATGACAACCTTTGAATAAATCATATAAAACATAACTAGCATAGTCCTTCAATCTTACACTGTTGCTATATTTATTGCAATGTTGCCATACCATTAGTGACCGGTAACATATTGTTATACTTTGAATAAATTTTACTTGTTCACTAATGAAGCTAGTTATCAATTCCTTCTATTAGGTCACACTCTCCTTATATATATTTTGTTCAAATATTTCAATCGTTAATAAAACACTTATCAAATACATTTGTTGAAACTTATAGTGGATGGCACTTGATGTAATACAGGTTTTTTAAAATAATAATTCAATAATTAAATTCAGTATTTAATTAATTTGAGTTTTATATGAGAGAAAACTTTTCACAAAGGGGCAAGGTATGCAATTTAGTTACTCCTACCCATTTGGCTTAAAATATGTGATAAATGATTTCATAAAGCAACTGATTTTATTTTTAATGATTTCTTGAGCAACTGTGGCCTAATGTTATAATATTTTAAATAAAAACCCAATAACCACAAAATAAATTTATTTAATCACTTGATGTACATTTCGGTTACCAGGTAATCATCTTCAGAAGTACTGAAAAAAATTAATTTAATTTACAACTTAACATATACAGTAAAAAATATTGAGGCTATAAATTTATTGTTTATTTTATAATAACATTAAATTTATAAACTCAATAATTTTTGCTTTATATGTTACGTTACTTCTGGAGATGGTTACCTGGTAACCGAAATGTACATCAAGTGATGAAATAAAGTTATTTTGTGGTTATTGGATTTATTTTAAATATTATAACTGATTTTATGTTATAGGTTATGTGGTAGAGCTGAAAGTTTCTATATTAAGCTACTCTCAGTAAATTTTTAATAACCATAGGTACATTTTGAATGAAAATGTTAGAGGCCACGCCTCTTTGGGGATGTGGTCAAGCGGTTTTGAGAGAGGGAGAATCTGTACATTACGTAATGATGTTGACAGTAAGTGACATTGTTTTTGTTGCTTTTGAAGGTGGTAGCTTTGCAAACTCTCCATATGCTTGTAAGAAACTATATGGTTCTATAATATTACTACAGTTTGTTAAAAAATATTGTACAGGAAAAGTATAAAATACAAAATATCTGTGCGTTGCTACAATGTCATAATAACGTCGACTGTATACAGAAAGAAATAACTTGTACAGAATAAGCAGAATGTTTGTTTGTAAAGAGACGGCATAATAACAGTACAAGCAGTTTGTGATGTTTAAGAGGAAATAAAAGTGCACTTTGTCAAGTTAGGAGATGATTGGACAATAAATGACTGCAGACAGAAGTTTATTTCTTAAATAAAATTTCAGAAATATTGAAAAAGGAGGAAACGGCTGAGTGAACTGTGAAAGCAACAGACAAATTAATTATGTTAAAGAGGAAAAATACATTTTTACTTGAGTAGAAGTGAAGTTGATATTATTTTTAAAATGTTTCGTCAGATGCTTGTTTGTTTTGTTGTTTATGAACGTATTGCAGTTACTAAAGCATACAAATGACGGCTTTGAAAGGGAACAAATGAGCCAGAAGATACAAGACCGTCCTGAAGTAACGAGGGCATTAGTAACGGAAGGCGCATGCGTGCCAGTTTGTGATAAGCATTACATTCCTAATGACTTTACAAGATCTCTTGTACGTATATAATATTGTTTTTATAAAATTCATATATTAATAAGAAAATAAATAAAAACCGCTTGCGTTATTAGGATAAGGGTAGTAAAATAATTCAAGTACACGAAAATAATTGAATCTTAGTTAAAACATTTTCACTTGAGTTGTACAAAGTTTTGAAATCCAAATTTGTATTGAACAAGAACTCTTTCATTATAAAATAAAACCATAACAGTCCGTAAGAGAGTAATGTAAAATCACTAGCAATATATAGTACTGCGTTATACCAGGTCTTTAATAGTTAAATATTCTTAATACATATGCTGTATATTGTAATGCCTTAGAGAAGTGGTTTCCAACAAATATTTTTCAAGGATGCCCTTGGTCGCTATATTGACGAGAACCCCCCCCCCCCCGATCATCGGTCGCTATATTGACACAAGGATCTCCCAAAATGTTACACTTAAATTGTAGATTACACGCCAAATAAATTAAGTTACATTAGTAATTAGTAATTTATGGTTTGCTTTCTCACTTACTTTGTGGTGCAAACTGTTCTTAGATATTAAAACTAAATGTGATGGTGCTACAGGTTTATTACAAGTACATTCAAGTGTTTTATTTTTATTAAATTCATACTATTACCTCACACTCTCCCTATATATATATATATATATATATATATATATATATATATATATATATGTATAAATATCGCAATATTTATTTTTGTGTATTAATAAAGACCTAAGTCAAAATACAAATACAAGAATTTACAACTTAATTATAATTCATGTATTTTTATGTTGACTTAGTTCTTTATATATATATATATATATATATATATATATATATATATATATATATATATATATATATGTATAAATATCGCAATATTTATTTTTGTGTATTAATAAAGACCTAAGTCAAAATACAAATACAAGAATTTACAACTTAATTATAATTCATGTATTTTTATGTTGACTTAGTTCTTTATATATATATATATATATATATATATATATATATATATATATATATATATATATATATATATATACATTTTAACGTAGTGCATACATTGATATAATTCTTAATGAATTTATGATGTTATATATTGCAGTAATTCGTTACACAATTAGTTATTTGACCTACAATGCCAAGAATTTAATTAAATTTTAGAGTGGTGCATTCAATAAATAATTTAACCAACAAATATTAAATTAAATAAATCAAGTTTTACTTCACAAAAAATGTATAAAATACAAAGCAAAATTACATCTGAAACGTTTACGCTACTTTATGTTTTTACTTTAATTTTTTTACATACATAAATTTATAAGAACTTTATATTATTAAAAAAATCTATGGCATGGCCATGGTATCGACATGAAATTGCTTTTACGTAATTTAAATCACATTTCAATTTATCTATTCGACATTAAAAAGTTTGCTATTACATCACACAAATGAATTTACACTTCCCACATTTCAATAAATAGAAACTTGTATTATTATGCCGTGACAAAATAAAGTTTGAAAGTTAAATTTAGCTTCTTCCATCACTTTATGTCTGAAATTACAACTTATCTGTGTTGTAACAAAATTAGGTAGAAAACAAGACTCCGGATTCAAATCTCGCCATTCTGCATCTTGGATTGGCGTTGCTCGGGATTTGGAACCTCGCCCGGTGTTGTATCTTAGCGTAGCAACATTTCTTCGAACAAAAAATAAAATTATAATAAACTTTTTCATTATTAAAATTTTAAAACAAAGCATCCCTTTGCTCTTTGGATCTTGAGACGTCTGTATTGGGCTAAAAACAAACAAAGCCAGTTAAAACAAACAAACAAACTGGATTAACGGTTTCGAACCTTTCTTCACACACGAACAATGTAGAAGAAAAGCCAAAAAAACTACAACACAAAGCATGTGTATAGATACTAAAAAACTATATAAAAAAGAAAGCATATAAATAGTAACAAACAAAAATAATAGTCAAACGTTATACTTAGAAAAAAAATGAAAAATTGCAAGGAATTCGCTCCTATTTTGCCACTTAATATAGTTTTTCTGACATGTGTACTTTCTATGTATAAAAGAATATAAAACAATTAGTTTTGTTGACATAAGTAGGAATTGAATTGATTTTTGTTTGTTTATGTTACTTGTTTATGATACAAAAAGTAAGATTATCAACATGGTAAAGTTTGTCAGTTCAGGCGAAATTAATTAAACTCTTTCATGTTAATTGGTTGTTTAGAACAAGGAGTCAGTGGAGTAAAAACAAGTCTGTTTTAGTTGTGATAGAGAAATAGTATTGAATAAAAATATTAATTATATTCTATAATATTATATATTATACTATAATATATAATCTAATATAATATATAATAATATTTATAAGAATATTAATACAATGGAATTGCAATACCTAAAATCTTAACAATACTGTCAGTGAGTTGAGTTGAATCTGTTCTTTGAGTTCATGATTTTAGAATTTTTAGGTTCCATACTTAATACTTTTACTCTGAAATCATACTGCTTATCAAGGCAATTCTTATTTTTATTTTTCAAGAAGCAGTAAGTTAGAAATGTGGCCGCAACGAACATGTTAAATAAAAATATTTTAATTTCAGTGACAGCTCACGAACCTCAAAGACGCTGCACGTAAACCACGGCCTTAGACATATTAATGTATGAGACGTTAATTGTGATGAAAAATCTGACTTATATATGTGAATATTTATAAAGAGTGGGGAATGTTTGGTTTTTATTAGGTTTGATGTAATTTTATGATTTATTTTATAAATTATAAGCTGTGGTGAAATATTAGATTAACGAAAAGGATTTTCGGAAAGAAAATCGAAACGTATAGTGTTTTTAAAAATATGAATTGGTCTGTGGTCTATCATTACTTTAAAAAAAAATATTATAGGCTATATTAAAATTTTACCTTTCATAATAGCTGGGTAGACTCTAAGAAATAAATTAAATCCATTAAAAAATATAGATCAAGTCGTTACAAAGCAATTTATACCTTTACAGCATTAGTGTCTAAAGTACGAGTATAACAGTTTTTTGGCCACATTTCAAAACAAAATTTTTTTTGGAACACACGTACAATATTTTTGCAACAAATTGAAATGAAAATTTACTCGATTTAGTATTAAATAAATTAACTCCTTTTTATTATAATTTTAAAAATTAGGTATAGTTAGACATTTATTTTAAATTTACATATTAGATATGTATAGGAACATTCATTTAACAATTTTTCAAAGTTACGTTTAATTTAGTTTCAATTTCATAAAGATGGAATAAATTTAAATATTTGAGATGAATGAATTTGTTTTTCTTTGGAGAAGCAATTCGATATCAGGCTCAATAGACGAGCCTGTAATTCTTAATGCGTTTTCAAGATGTTAGTCAGTAATCTCTATCCAGTGTTGGTTTTTTGTTCACTATTTTGGCTTCATTCTTGAAAATATTTGTTCACAGTGACAGGTACTGACAAAATAAAGACATACGATTGTTAAAATTAGGATATTTTATCACGTGGCAGGTAATTTTTATCAAACTCCAGTAAAGAAACATTAACAAATGTCTTTCTTTTGAATATCACTTTGTAGTCAATGGATTCCATTTGAACATTTCAAGGTAATTGATTTATTCATAGAAGAATAGGGTAGAAAATATGTTGAAATACTCCTCATTTTTTCCAAATCTTAAAATCTACTTTCAAGCTTTTGAATTAATGCAGCACATTGTGGATATTTTGTGCAATTCAAAGGTTCATGTGTAGTGAGAGTACTGAAATGTGTCAAATATTTTATTCTTTTTTAATTGTGCAAAATTTCAACTTTCTTACAGACGCTGTTATTGTTTAGAACACATTATGAATAAATTGATTTTTTCTTTGATGTCTCAAATGTAAATCATTTAAATATTCTGATAAATCGATTACAAAAAGGTAAATCTAAAGGCCAATCTTCGTCTTCAAATTGAGTCACAGGTTTCCATTTTGTTTCCATAAGTTATAAAATGGAGCTCTTAAAACTTATAACCTTTTGAGAATTTCCTTACTGAACCATTTTACTTCTGTATAGTAAATAACATTTGCTAATTCAGTGGCCATCACCTTGAGAATCTCTTGAAATTATCTACGACTAATTCTTTTTGCTCTTTTAGGTAATGCTCAAGGTAATGGTTTTCATAAACGCTTGGTAATCTTTCAGTATTTATAATTTTCCACATAAATTGCCCTGATGTACATTGTAAATTGCCCTATGCGCATATAAACTACATTGGTAGGTTTAATGTAAGTACGTAAGTAAGTAAAAAGTATGTAAGTAAAAAGTAAGGGAGTAAAATGTAAGTTCTCTCTATGAAATTACTCTGAAAACGTCAACTATTTTTTGATTGAATTGTTCACCGCTCTCTTCCGCAGATAGTGGGTAGAACACACTGACTGCCCCCCCAAGTTGAAGCTCCCTACAGACCTCTGCCACCATGCGATTCTTAGATCCAGTTGACCATCACGCTATAAAAAATGTAAATAAAATAAACAAAAATAAATTCACTTTTAGTAGTTTTATACGATCATGAGGATCTGAATTTTGATATAACATTTGATAGTAAATGACTTGGGTTCCGTAGCCTTATGTTAACTTGTTGTTACGTACTCAGCATTAAAGAACTTTCACTAAATATTATATTTTAGAGACTTTAACGAAGTAAAATATTCAAAAGAACAAACTCCGTACTTTAAATTAAGGCATGTTTACTAGAGATTGGTTTATAGATAGATGGATTTGTAAATACCCAACATTCTGTCACTGCAACTGTATCAAAGCAAACTCCAGTATCCAGGAGATAAAACGTTCTTAAAGCCTTAGTCAACGAATTCAAAAGCAATTGTTGATTCAAAATTCTATAAAATCATGGCTTAATCAAATGGGCAAACTTCCTTGACTGAAGCGCCTAGTTGAGTTTCGTTTCCTAAAAATGATTTCCATCGCGCCGGAAAAGTTTCTAATTACATTTCCTTTAAAGGATCGATTACTTACGTTTCGGTGGCTTCAGACAAGGGCGTTTATAATAAGCCTAAAGGGCTTATTGGAGTGTTTATTGCTTGATAGGACATTATTTTAGAAATTCCCGTTCGCTTGAGAGTTCTCAAGGTCTCACTGGTTGCTCACCTAGGACCAAGTCTGGAGTCTAGGGTCTGGCCTTTTGGTAAGGCCAAGAGCGAGTGTATAAAGGTCTGATTAACTTCCAGAACCAAACTAAAATACGGAGTATTGAGGGTAGGAAACTTGGCTGTGCGAAAGATTTTACTAGTTACGAGTAGGTCTAATTGTGGAAAAGTGGTAAAACCCGTAGGGTGTGGTTGGAGGTCGTCTCGTCCCAGCTATCTTACAGTAAGATTCTTGCATATTGGTAGCACGGGTCGTGGCACCAAACAACCCGTCTCGGGCCTGAAGGTAGTCATCCGGGCGGAGGTCGTGAGTTTGAGGTTGGTTTCGTTGTGGTAGAGTATTCACTTGCTCTAGATGGGAGATTGTACCAAATAAGAGTCTATCTGTGTGTTTCATGGGAAGGAGGATAGGTCGAAGAACAGGTAAAACACAAAGATTAATTTATTACCTTTGGTTTGTTTGAGTCATCGCTCTCTTGCACCACTTAAACATATTTTTTAAATTTATTATTTAAAAATAAGATAATGTTTTTATATTTATTGCTTAGTGTTTTGTGTATAGTTGTTTATCTATTTAATTTAATTATTTTGATATAGTGTTATAAATATTTATTTATTGTTATATTTATGTACACATATTTTTTTATTGTGTTAGTGTTTTGTGTATATTGTATTATTATTATTTATCTATTGTTATATTTGTAAATTATCGTTACGTTTTATTCATTGTTATCTGTATTGTGTTATATTGTTTACCATTGTTATCTTGTTATTTATTTATTGTTTTTTGTTTGTTTTAGATTATATTGTTGGTTGTGTTAATATATTTTTTATTATAAGTTTGTAGTTAATTTTTTTCAATTAAATTTTTTCTCTAGATTGTTAATGTTTTTGCTAGGTTAATGTTTATGTTAACATATTGTTTTCGCCAGGAAAACAAATTCTGCAAAATACAGTGCCAAATGTTCGCTTTACAATTGTACACATTTAAAGGTGGAAATATTTAGAGGTGGAAATATTTAAATTGAATTGTGATAATTATAGAAAACACATTTACGTTACATTAATTATTCCAAAGAATTTAAAAATGCTAAATGGTATTGGAAACATTCGCACACACATTAGTAGGTTTGCAAGGTAGTTATAAGTGTTTAATAGGTCTGCAATGCGCATGCGTTGCTATTAAGGTCTGTTTTCTTCTGCATATTGGAGTAATTACGTCTTGTCACACCGGGAGGTGTGTAAACACGGGTTTGTTATCACAGTTGGGAGCAAATTTACGTTTAGGAAAGGGTGCTTGCCTAAAGCTGCCAGTAGCAGGTAGACTCCGTGTTCATTTCCTGATCTTAGTTACATTCAACATATCCTGGTCAGTTCATATGTAAACACCTGTCTGTGACGTCACCGATACAACATTTTGCTCTATGGTTCAGAATGTATAATTACGTTACGATTGGATCCAGTTATCCGCTGGCTCCGATGACAAATCGGTCTAGTCTGCAAGTTTACACTTTTACTAGTTCTATTGTTACATTTCTTTCTGCGCGGAATTTTCCTGATCTTAGCTCTACACTTGTGTATCATCTGACATCGAATCATTGCATATATTATGTCTTAGCATTTGAGTGGAAATAATAAATAATAATCTCTCTTCCAGAAAAGTTATTTATCATCCAAATTTTGACTCCTAAGAAAGAAATATTCACCTCATAATCTTATTGCCTAGAGTCCCTCTCTTCCTTATATTCCCTTTGTCATTAGTTCTCTTAGTTCACACTGTTATATATATATATATATATATATATATATATATATATATGTATGTATATATATATCTTGTTCATATTTTAAATCGTTTTTAAATATTTTTTTTCATCCACTGAAATGTAAATACAATTTTTTTATAGTGGATGACACTTGAATAAATTTAATAATAAAATAGTTTTAGTTTTATATGAGAGAAAAACGTTTCACAAAATGTGCAAGTTATCCAATATAATAATTTCTTCACATTTGGCTTAAAATAAGTGATAACATATGTAATTATTGATATACCCCTCTTTATTTCTGTTAGGAATATTTTCATATAAAGAGTCACTCCGAACGTCAACAGAGGAAAATATTGTTTGGTTAGGAAAGGCAGAAAACTGTACTCAAATATATAGATTACGTATGATTTCAGAAAACAGCTGATTTTATGTTTCAGGTAGTGTGGTAGAACAGCTGTTGTAACTCATGAGTTATGTTAATTTATTTATAATAATAGTAATTATTTAATAAAAAGTAACTAAAATAAAATTTTTCTCTCTTGACCTAAGAAGGAATTGACTTAATTTTTGTTTGTTTACATCATTGTCTAAAAAGGCATTACGTCATCAGTTTATTAGAGATATATCGGAAGGAAGAGGCTATTAATAGGTTGTGCATAATTTTCTTAGCTTAAATCATTTCATTGTTTTTTATGAGTTTCAATTGGAAATAATAACAACAACAACAATAATAATAATAATAACAATAATAATAATAATAATAATCAAAATCATGATCATGATCCTCATCATCATCATTGAAACCTTTACTTCCTCTTACCGCTTCCAATTTTTAAGTTGTCTTTCAAGCCGATAAAACACATAAATATTCTGCTTCTCACCATTTCACTACTTTAAAATCAGTAGTCACTTGTTCTCTCCACTAGACCATTCAGCCGCCACTCAACTGATAAATAGTGAAACAATATAAAACATCAAAGTTTATTAAATGTATTTGTAGAAAAATTACACCGAAATCACCTGTTATACATTTAAGTGTTACAGCATTTACTTTAGAGGAATACAAATACATTCGGGTTATACTGAAGCGAACCAAAAGTAGGTCACGTAAATATTTACTGCCTACTCGGCACGCCACTTCAGTTCAAGAAGCTTGTAATGCGTGGACAGAAAGTGGCTCGTTATTTATATGGATCTGGTTCCTTGTGTTTTTATATAGTGTTGCATTAATTAATGGTTTTATGGGTAAACTAACTTTAAGAAAGGCGACTGTCGTACGAGTGGGCAACGATAGTGAAAAACCTAGTTAATAGCGAGTTTAATAGCCTATAATATAGTTCATGTAATGATTATAATAAAAATGCAGTTAATAAAAATTTTTTATATAATTGGAGAAACATTATTGACTAAAATTTTATTAAACGAGTTATTTGAAACAGTTCTTAAAACATTCCTGATCCTCATAAAAATTTACAAAAAAATTGGAATAAAAATATATAACATTATTTTTGTAGTAAGATTTATTTACATATAAATAAATATATATTTAAATATATAAATAAATAATTAAATAAATAAATATTATATATTTGTTAATAAAAAATATTTAATAATAACATTTCAAGTTATTCATGTGCAGTAAATAAATTAATATAACTCACGTGTTAAAACAGGTGTTCTACAACATTACCTGTAACATAAAATCAGCTGTCGTATGAAATCATATGTTATCGCTTAACTTGAGCTAAGTTGCTATTTGAAATCGGTTCTTAAAACATTCCTGATCCTCATAATGAAAATTTAAAAAAAAAATATTGGAATAAAAATATATAACTCGTTGTGATTATAATGATTGTAGTAAGTTTTTAAAAAATATAAATAAATATATATATATATATATATATATATATAAATATTTATGTATATAAACGGATAAAAAAATTGAATAGTCATTTTAACTTAATAATGTGCAATAAATAAAGTAACAAAACTTACGTGTAAAGATTTATTTAAATATATACAGTATATATATAACAGTATATATTTATATATACATATATACTAAGTAAAAAATATTGGTTAGTAACATTTTAACTTTGTTATGTGCAATAAAAAAGTAACATAACCTATGTGTTAAAATAGCTGCTCTACCACATAACCTATAATATAAAATCAGCTGTTGCATGAAATCACATGTTATCACTTAAGCTAAAATAGTCCAATACAGCGCATACATACAACTATATAGATATGACTATATTTAAAGTATGAGTAGAGGGTTGGCTTCGTAAAAGGAACGAATGTTTTGAAACGCGTCAGCAAGTAAGCAATTACTTATTCACTTAGTTAAGTACATTTTAAATATAGTTTAATCAGTGAATTCAAGATAATTACACCAATCAACTTTTATATAGATGTGTTAGAAGGTGGCGATTTTAGCAACTCCAAGATTTAGACGCGCCAAAACAAGTATTCACTCAATTATAAAAGAAATACTTGTAAACACCTTTCACTGCTAGCCATATAGATATTACCTTTGATTGCCCATAGTCAATAGTCTCACACTTAGAATTGTTTACAATAAATTATACTGGCGATGTAAACAAAATAGTACGTACACTTGTAGTAATAAGCTCTTTTTAAGATTCCTACATGGATTAGGGTACATTAAGTTGGAAATTATAAACATTTCAATTTATTTTATATAGGCTAATGACAGATCACAGTCAATTTTGCTTTTGTAAACACTCAAAGTCTCGAATTTCTTTCCGAAAATCTTTTTCAAGAGCTCAGTTTTAATCAAAAAAATATACAACATAACTTACGATTTGTAAAATACATAACGTTTATGTATTGAATTGGAAAGAAATTCGAAACGTTGAGTGTTTAAAAAAACAAAATTGTCTGTGATCTGTCATTAGCCTATATGAAAAATTAATAGTTATTAGGAGACATTAAATAAAAATATTAGTTTCAACTTTTTTAAATTTAAACTATATCTGTCGCGCTCAAATATCTGATACGGGCGAATAAAGGATCTTGTCTTTGCCAAAAGTGGCCGGGTGCTCACAAAAACGATCTCTTAATATTTCCTTTTGCGCATGCGCCCTTTGAGATTAACCCATGCAGCTGTTATACATCTAACAACGACTGATGCTTGTTGCTGAGCACAATGGCACTACTTTGCGGGGGTGGATTAAATATTAGATAAAGTGAATATAAAAGTGTTGGCATTAAATACACTTCCTACTCACCCCTATTCTGTTGTTATTAACGAAATAAGAACTCGTTTGTAGTATTGGGGAACTAATCCTTAAAGAATGAAACATTAAGACGTTTGGCCAGTATTGCGTAGGGCGCTCATACTAGTATAATGGCTTTGGCTTCAGGTAGTTGTACGTACACACACGAGTACGTATTAAACTGTCTTTACTTTTACATTTATGTACCAGACTATTTACCAAAACACGGATATATTTGCTTGCAGTTACTTCCAGTAGTCTAGTTCGTCTCTTACCGAAGCCTAAGGACCAGATGCGAGTCGTCACTTCTACCGTTACTTTGCTTCTATTGCCTCTAGCACGTTTAGCTATAAATTGCAGCGTTTATTTCGTTCTCAATGTTTTACAAACACTTTTATATTCTACTCCAATTTACAGTTATTTTCTGTGTCCTTAACACTAGATCTCACATCATTTACATTTGGTGCTCCTTAGTGCTGTATGACCATCTTGTAACCATTGCTTTAAATCGCCATTGCCAGTTGGCTCCACAGATACTTGACCCTTGAGTAGCTATTTATTAATATTTCCCCACATCATACAGAACCTTTTAGTATATTAATCTTTTTGTTTTTAATGGAGTCTGATTCGAATGATTTTATTGACTCCAGCGTTGACATAATTATCTCTGTTTCCATTGTTAAGCTATCTCGTGTCCTTTACTTTCGTCCTACTATCTCCTTTCCATTGTTCTTCTTCTTGCAGGGGGTTTAGCAGGTAGAAAACTCTGTAACGCCGATAGACAGTTGGTTTACTTCAGATAAACGACCTTCCATACGTAATGGGTCTTGCCTTCTTATCTTCGTGATATCCTTGCCAACAATCCGTTTTTATTATTACGTGATAATTGTCATGTTGGCTGATCCCACTTAAACTAATAATAATAAAAATCGAGACAAATAGTAATTTGAAGCTGACTGACAGTTATATGTTTTCAACGTTATTTGTTTATGTTACATAAAAAGAAATAAAATATTTGTTGCAATTTATACTTTGCATTTGTCAAATGTTTCATTATACATTGCATTTTTTATAAACTCCCCTTTTTTGTGGTTTATATGTTGGCCAGTCAAAGTTTACTGTTATCGCTTGTGACTGGTAAGCAAAGATCGTGAATATTAGTTAATGCAGACCATCTCCGGTCCGGGATGCAGCGTGGGAAGTCATCGTAATTATAAGGCCGCATTCTATAAATATACCCACTCTCCATCGGTGTCAAATCCACTAAACCGTTTTAAAGAAGGAGGCTAGAGGAGGTAGGTGGAGTTAAGGGAGGATTTAAATAGGGGAAATTCTGGTGTAGAGGATGGTGGAAATTTATATTGTAAGGGAGAATAGACCTTGTCTTTACCTGGGTCATAGATTGGTGCCTCCCCTCCTAAACACAGTCCTTCTAAATGATCATGTAGAGCATGATTTTACATTTAATAATAGTTTCGATCGTTAAAAACTTTATAATTTTTTTACCGACTTGTAACACATTCGATTTATTGTATGTGGTATTTTGTTAAATCCCGCGGCACCATTAAAACTCAACATTTTATCGTATTTACTTTTTACATAATATTACAATCCTATTTTAATCCAGCACATTCACGTCTCTGATAATTTAATGGTTTGATTTATTGCAAGAGCAACAGATTTTATACACACAAATCTATTTTTTAGGTTTAAAAAATAAGCATCATGCTAAAATAAAACCTAAATACATACCATTATTATGTCGAGAGAATCTGTGGTTGAGAGAGCTTTATAAAAACAGAATCGATTACTGTTATTGTAGACTCGTGCGGTTATTCGTAGAATTGAGGATTAAGCAATAGTTGGAAGTAGGCTTGGGCAAACTACAGTAGGGTGATGATAGTATGTGACGTCACATAGAGATATACAGATACACGGACCGGTGGTGTCTTTGAAAGTGGATTGGTTATTATATATTCAGTACTTTAGTGATTTATTTAAACATTCAAGTTCACAAAGTGTTTCTAAATGAGTTCAAAGAACAACATGGATAAAATACAGAACAACGTGCATTATTAACACAGAACTACATGTGTAAAACAAAGAACTATAAGTATTGTTAACAAAGAACTATATGATTTAGACAAAAAACTACACGTATTGTAAACAAAGGACTATATTGCATAAAACATATAACTACATGATTGTTAACAAAAGATTACATGTAGAAAACAAAAAGCTACATGTAATGTTAACACAAAACTAAATGTATAAAACAAAGAAACACATGTATTTTTAACACAGAGCTACATGGTTAAACAAAGAACTACATTAATTTCTAATGTATAACTACATGTATAAAAAACTATACGTATTGTTAACAAAGAACTATATGCATAAAGCAAAGAGCTATATGTATTGTTAACAAAGAACTACATCTATAAAACAAATTACTACATATATTGTCACCACAGAACTACATGTTTAAACAAAGAACTACTTCAATGGCTAACATAGAACTACATGTATAAAACACAAAACTATATGTGTTGTCAACAATGAACTAAATGCAAAAAACAAAGAACTACATGCATTGTTAACAAAGGACTACATGTATAATCAAAAGAACTACATACATTCTGAGGAAAATAACATGCATTATATATTGGTAAACTACTGATTATGGTAGTTTTAAACTCGATATTGTTGTACTTATTTTTAAAATCGTTTGTACAAATTTTGTAACCTTCTACAATATGCATACAGAAACAATATTTTCTTAATGCTTTTGCTGATATTAAAAAACATTAAAACACTCTTTAAAAACGTTGATGATGTATTTTATAATAATAAATTTAATGATTAAAGTGAATATTAATCGATAATACGACGAAACCAGTCATCTGCAAACTGAAGGGGCCTCAATTGTACGGTTAACCTATAATCCACTGCATTTCCATTGCCATATGTTGATGTATATTTAAAATATTCCTACAAATGAGCGTTGAAAACTTGACATATAAATGCTCCTGGGAATAATACCGTAGCTCCTACAGGAACTCCCAATCCACTGCATTATATTTTTATTTCCCCCCAAACGTCTCCTATGTAGGTAAAAAAAACATATCTGAGGTACTCCTTGATACTCAACACTTTTCGTACTTTTGATTACGTGGAATATTTCCAATTTGAAATAAATCTGTATAAAAATTAAATTTTATTCCTTACAATATTTTACGAAACGCTGTGACTTTGAAATGATGAATATACAATCCCTGATCACAAACACAGAACATTTTATTACCGGTGCCTGGATCAGTTTCCTTCATTATAAACTTGTTAATTAAATAAAGTTGACCAATCATGAGTAAAGCTTTCCAAGTTATTAGATAACTTGCACGTTAAAGAAAGTTCTGAAGAAAAACTTCAACACTGAATTATAAAGTATACTTTGTTATAATTAATTTATCAACATAATTACAGTTCTAACGTCGGCCGTTACGTAGTAACGAGTAAAGTACGAGTATTTTTTTGGGACACACATACAATATTTTTGCAACAAAGTCGAAATGAAAATTTACTCGATGTAGTATTCAATAAATTGACTTCTTTATATTATAATTTTAAAAATTAGGTATAGTTAGACATTTATTTTAAATTTACTTATTAGATATGTATAGGAACATTCATTTAACAATTTTTCAAAGTTACGTTTAATTTAGTTTCAATGTCATAAAGATGGAATAAATTTAAATATTTGAGATGAATGAATTTGTTTTTCTTTGAAGAAACAATTCGATATCAGGTTCAACAGACGAGCCTGTAATTCTTAATGCGTTTTTAAGATGTTGGTCAGTAATCTCTATCCAGTGTTGGTTTTTTGTTCACTATTTTGGCTTCATTCTTGAAAATATTTGTTCACAGTGACAGGTACTGACAAAATAAAGACATACGATTGTTAAAATTAGGATATTTTATCACGTGGCAGGTAATTTTTATCAAACTCCAGTAAAGAAACATTAACAAATGTCTTTCTTTTGAATATCACTTTGTAGTCAATGGATTCCATTTGAACATTTCAAGGTAATTGATTTATTCATAGAAGAATAGGGTAGAAAATATGTTGAAATACTCCTCATTTTTTCCAAATCTTAAAATCTACTTTCAAGCTTTTGAATTAATGCAGCACATTGTGGATATTTTGTGCAATTCAAAGGTTCATGTGTAGTGAGAGTACTGAAATGTGTCAAATATTTTATTCTTTTTTAGTTGTGCAAAATTTCAACTTTCTTACAGACGCTGTTATTGTTTAGAATACATTATGAATAAATTGATTTTTTCTTTGATGTCTCAAATGTAAATCATTTCAATATTCCGATAAATCGATTACAAAAAGGTAAATCTAAAGGCCAATCTTCGTCTTCAAATTGAGTCACAGGTTTCCATTTTGTTTCCATAAGTTATAAAATGGAACTCTTAAAACTTATAACCTTTTGAGAATTTCCTTGCTGAGCCATTTTACTTCTGTATAGTAAATAACATTTGCTAATTCAGTGGCCATCACCTTGAGAATCTCTTGAAATTATCTACGATTAATTCTTTTTGCTCTTTTAGGTAATGCTCAAGGTAATGGTTTTTGTAAACGCTTGGTAATCTTTCAGTATTTATAATTTTCCACATAAATTGCCCTGATGTACATTGTAAATTGCCCTATGCGCATATAAACTACATTGGTAGGTTTAATGTAAGTACGTATGTAAGTAAAAAGTAAGGGAGTAAAATGTAAGTTCTCTCTATGAAATTACTCTGAAAACGTCAACTATTTTTTGATTGAATTGTTCACCGCTCTCTTCCGCAGATAGTGGGTAGAACACACTGACTGCCCCCCCAAGTTGAAGCTCCCTACAGAACTCTGCCACCATGCGATTCTTAGATCCAGTTGACCATCACGCTATAAAAAATGTAAATAAAATGAACAAAAATAAATTCACTTTTAGTAGTTTTATACGATCATGAGGATTTGAATTCTGATATAACATTCGATAGTAAATGACTTGGGTTCCGTAGCCTTATGTTAACTTGTTGTTACGTACTCAGCATTAAAGAACTTTCACTAAATATTATATTTTAGAGACTTTAACGAAGTAAAATCTTCAAAAGAACAAACTCCGTACTTTAAATTAAGGCATGTTTACTAGAGATTGGTTTATAGATAGATGGATTTGTAAATACCCAACATTCTGTCACTGCAACTGTATCAAAGCAAACTCCAGTATCCAGGAGATAAAACGTTCTTAAAGCCTTAGTCAACGAATTCAAAAGCCATTGTTGATTCAAAGTTCTATAAAATCACGGCTTAATCAAATGGGCAAACTTCCTTGACTGAAGCGCCTAGTTGAGTTTCGTTTCCTAAAAATGATTTCCATCGCGCCGGAAAAGTTTCTAATTACATTTCCTTTAAAGGATCGATTACTTACGTTTCGGTGGCTTCAGACAAGGGCGTTTATAATAAGCCTAAAGGGCTTATTGGAGTGTTTATTGCTTGATAGGACATTATTTTAGAAATTCCCGTTCGCTTGAGAGTTCTCAAGGTCTCACTGGTTGCTCACCTAGGACCAAGTCTGGAGTCTAGGGTCTGGCCTTTTGGTAAGGCCAAGAGCGAGTGTATAAAGGTCTGATTAACTTCCAGAACCAAACTAAAATACGGAGTATTGAGGGTAGGAAACTTGGCTGTGCGAAAGATTTTACTAGTTACGAGTAGGTCTAATTGTGGAAAAGTGGTAAAACCCGTAGGGTGTGGTTGGAGGTCGTCTCGTCCCAGCTATCTTACAGTAAGATTCTTGCATATTGGTAGCACGGGTCGTGGCACCAAACAACCCGTCTCGGGCCTGAAAGTAGTCATCCGGGCGGAGGTCGTGAGTTTGAGGTTGGTTTTGTGGTAGAGTATTCACTTCCTCTAGATGGGAGATTATACCAAATAAGGGTCTATCTGTGTGTTTCATGGGAAGGAGGATAGGTCGACAAACAGGTAAAACACAAAGATTAATATATTACCTTTGGTTTGTTTGAGTCATCGCTCTCTTGCACCACTTAAACATATTTTTTAAATTTATTATTTAAAAATAAGATAATGTTTTTATATTTATTGCTTAGTGTTTTGTGTATAGTTGTTTATCTATTTAATTTAATTATTTTGATATAGTGTTATAAATATTTATTTATTGTTATATTTATGTACACATATTTTTTTATTGTGTTAGTGTTTTGTGTATAAACGTTTATTTATTTAACTTTATTATATTTTATTTTCTTGATATCGTATTATTATTATTTATCTATTGTTATATTTGTAAATTATCGTTACGTTTTATTCATTGTTATCTGTATTCTGTTATATTGTTTACCATTGTTATCTTGTTATTTATTTATTGTTTTTTGTTTGTTTTAGATTATATTGTTGGTTGTGTTAATATATTTTTTATTATAAGTTTTTAGTTAACTTTTTTCAATTAAATTTTTTCTCTAGATTGTTAATGTTTTTGCTAGGTTAATGTTTATGTTAACATATTGTTTTCGCCAGGAAAACAAATTATGCAAATTACAGTGCCAAATGTTCGCTTTACAATTGTACACATTTAAAGGTGGAAATATTTAGAGGTGGAAATATTTAAATTGAATTGTGATAATTATAGAAAACACATTTACGTTATATTAATTATTCCAAAGAATTTAAAAATGCTAAATGGTATTGGAAACATTCGCACACACATTAGTAGGTTTGCAAGGTAGTTATAAGTGTTTAATAGGTCTGCAATGCGCATGCGTTGCTATTAAGGTCTGTTTTCTTCTGCATATTGGAGTAATTACGTCTTGTCACACCGGGAGGTGTGTAAACACGGGTTTGTTATCACAGTTGGGAGCAAGTTTACGTTTAGGAAAGGGTGCTCGCCTAAAGCTGCCAGTAGCAGGTAGACTCCGTGTTCATTTCCTGATCTTAGTTACATTCAACATATCCTGGTCAGTTCATATGTAAACACCTGTCTGTGACGTCACCGATACAACATTTTGCTCTATGGTTCAGAATGTATAATTACGTTACGATTGGATCCAATTATCCGCTGGCTCCGATGACAAATCGGTCTAGTCTGCAAGTTTACACTTTTACTAGTTCTATTGTTACATTTCTTTCTGCGTGGAATTTTCCTGATCTTAGCTCTACACTTGTGAATCATCTGACATCAAATCATTGCATATATTATGTCTTAGCATTTGAGTGGAAATAATAAATAATAATGTCTCTTCCAGAAAAGTTATTTATCATCCAAATTTTGACTCCTAAGAAAGAAATATTCACCTCATAATCTTATTGCCTAGAGTCCCTCTCTTCCTTATATTCCCTTTGTCATTAGTTCTCTTAGTTCACACTGTTTTATATATATATATATATATATATATATATATATATATATATATATATATATATCTTGTTCATATTTTAAATCGTTTTTAAATATTTTTTTCATCCACTGAAATGTAAATACAATTTTTTTATAGTGGATGACACTTGAATAAATTTAATAATAAAATAGTTTTAGTTTTATATGAGAGAAAAACGTTTCACAAAATGTGCAAGTTATGCAATATAATAATTTCTTCACATTTGGCTTAAAAGTGATAACATATGTAATTATTGATATACCCTTCTTTATTTCTGTTAGGAATATTTTCATATAAAGAGTCACTCCGAACGTCAACAGAGGAAAATATTGTTTGGTTAGGAAAGGCAGAAAACTGTACTCAAATATATAGACTACGTATGATTTCAGAAAACAGCTGATTTTATGTTTCAGGTAGTGTGGTAGAACAGCTGTTGTAACTCATGAGTTATGTTACTTTATTTATAATAATGGTAATTATTTAACAAAAAGTAACTAAAATAAAATTTTTCTCTCTTGACCTAAGAAGGAATTGACTTAATTTTTGTTTGTTTACATCATTGTCTAAAAAGGCATTACGTCATAGTACATTGTACTTAAATCAGTTTATTAGAGATATATCGGAAGGAAGAGGCTATTAATAGGTTGTGCATAATTTTCTTAGCTTAAATCATTTCATTGTTTTTTATGAGTTTCAATTGGAAATAATAACAACAACAATAATATTAATAATAATAATAACAATAATAATAATAATAATAATAATAATAATAATAATCAAAATCATGATCATGATCCTCATCATCATCATTGAAACCTTTACTTCCTCTTATCACTTCCAATTTTTAAGTTGTCTTTCAAGCCGATAAAACACATAAATATTCTGCATCTCACCATTTCACTACTTTAAAATCAGTAGTCACTTGTTCTCTCCACTAGACCATTCAGCCGCCACTCAACTGATAAATAGTGAAACAATATAAAACATCAAAGTTTATTAAATGTATTTGTAGCAAAATTACACCGAAATCACATGATGTACATTCAAGTGTTACAGCATTTACTTTAGAGGAATACAAATACATTCGGGTTATACTGAAGCGAACAAAAAGTAGGTCACGTAAATATTTACAGCCTACTCGCTGGGATCAGTGGCACGCCATGTTTATTGTATGGATCATGTTCCTTTAGTTTTTCTTTAATATTGCATTAATTATTGGTTTTATGGGTAAACTTTATTTCAGAAAGGTGACAATGGTGACGTACGAGTGGGCAATGATAGTGAAAAACCTAGTTAATAGCGAATTTAATAGCCTATAATATAGTTCATGTATTGATTATAATAAAAATGCAGTTAATATAGTTGGAGAAACATTATTGACTAAAATTTCATTAAACGAATTATTTGTAACAGTTCTGAAAACATTCCTAATCCTCATAAAAATTAAAAACAAAAAAATCAGCTGTTTAATGAAATCATATGTTATCGCTAACTTGAGCTAAGTTGCTATTTGAAATCGGTTCTTAAAACATTCCTGATCCTCATAATGAAAATTAAAAAAAAATATTGGAATAAAAATATACAACTCGTGATTATAATGATTGTGGTAAGTTTAAAAAAAATATAAATATAAATATATATAAATAAATAATTATGTATATAAACGGATAAAAAAATTGAATTAGAGTCATTTTAACTTAATAATGTGCAATAAATAAAGTAACAAAACTTACGTGTAAAGATTTATTTAAATATATACAGTATATATATATATATATATATATATATATATATATATAAAGTAAAAAATACTGGTTAGTAACATGTTATCTTTGTTATGTGCAATAAAAAAGTAACATAACCTATGGAGGGTTAGCTTGGTAAAAGGAACGAATGTTTTGAAACGCGTCAGCGAGTAAGCAATTACGTATTCACTTAGTTAAAGTACTTAGCTCAAGTACATTTTAAATATAGTTTAATCAGTGAATTCAAGATAATTACACCAATCAACTTTTATATAGATGTGTTAGAAGGTGGCGATTTTAGCAACTCCAAGATTCAGACGCGCCAAAACAAGTATTCACTCAATTATAAAAGAAATACTTGTAAACACCTTTCACTGCTAGCCATATAGATAATACCTTTGATTGCCCATAGTCAATAGTCTCACACTTGAGGTTAGCTGAATTGTTTACAGTAAATTATACTGGCGATGTAAACAAAATAGTACGTACACTTGTAGTAATAAGCTCTTTTTAAGATTCCTACATGGATTAGGGTACATTAAGTTGGAAATTATAAACATTTCAATTTATTTTATATAGGCTAATGACAGATCACAGTCAATTTTGCTTTTGTAAACACTCAAAGTCTCGAATTTCTTTCCGAAAATCTTTTTCAAGAGCTCAGTTTTAATCAAAAAAATATACAACATAACTTACGATTTGTAAAATACATAACGTTTATGTATTGATCTGGAAAGAAATTCCAAACGTTGAGTGTTTAAAAAAGCAAAATTGTCTGTGATCTGTCATTAGCCTATATACAAAATTAATAGTTATTAAGAGACATTAAATAAAAATGTTAGTTTCAACTTTTTAAAATTTAAACTAAATCTGTCGCTCTCAAATATCTGATGAATGAAGGAGCCTGTCTTTGCCAAAAGTGGCTGGGTGCTCACAAAAAATATCTTTTATTTCCTTTTGCGCATGCGCCCTTTGAGATTAACCCATGCTGCTGTTATACATCTAACAACGACTGATGCTTGTTGCTGAGCACAATGGCACTACTTTGCGGGGGTGGATTAAATATTAGATAACGTAAAATAAAAGTGATGGCAATAAAGAAACTTCCTACTCACCCCGATTCTGTTGTTATTAACGAAATAAGAACTCGTTTGTGGTATTTGAGAACTAACCCTCAAAGAATGAAACATTAAGACGTTTGGCCAGTATTGCGTAGGGCGCTCATACCAGTATAACGGCTTTGGCTTCAGGTAGTTGTACGTACACACACGAGTACGTATTAAACTGTCTTTACTTTTACATTTATGTACCAGACTATTTACCAAAACACGGCCATATTTGCTTGTAGTTACTTCCACTATTCTAGTTCGCCTCTTACCGAAGCCTAAGGACCAGATGCGAGTCCCCACTTCTACCGTTAGTTTGCTTCTATTGCCTCTAGCACGTTTTGCTATAAATTGCAGCGTTTATTTCGTCCTCAATGTTTTACAAACACTTTTATATTCTATTCCAATTTACAGTTATTTTCTGTATCCATAGCTCTAGATCTCACATTATTTACATTTGGTGCTGCCTAGTGCTGTATGACCATCTTGTAACCATTGCTTTAAATCGCAATTGCCAGTTGGCTCCACAGATACTTGACCCTTGAGTAGCTATTTATTAATATTTCCCCACATCCTACAGAACCTTTTAGTATATTAATCTTTTTGTTTTTAATGGAGTCTGATTCGAATGATTTTATTGACTCCAGCGTTGACATAATTATCTCTGTTCCCATTATTAAGCTATCTCGAGTCCTTTACTCTCGTCCTACTATCTCCTTCTTATTGTTCTTCTTCTTGCAGGGGGCTTGGCAGGTACAAAACTCTGTATGACGCCGATAGACAGTTGGTTTACTTCAGATAAACGACCTTCCATACGTAATGGGTCTTGCCTTCTTACCTCCTTGCCTACAATCCGTTTTTATTATTACGTGATAATTGTCATGTTGGCTGATACCACTTAAAATAATAATAATAAAAATCTTTACAAATAGTAAAGATTTGAAGCTGACTGACAGTTATATGTTTTCAACGTTATTTGTTTATGTTACATAAAAAGAAATAAAATATTTGTTGCAATTTATACTTTGCATTTGTCAAATGTTTCATCATAGATTGCACTTTTTTATAAACTCCCCTTTTTTGTGGTTTACGAGTATATGCTGGCCAGTCAAAGTTTACTGTTATCGCTTGTGACTGGTAAGCAAAGATCGTGAATATTAGTTAATGCAGACCATCATCGGTGTGGGGTGCAGCGTGAGTAGCCATCGTAATTATAAGGTCGCATTCTATAAACATACCCACTCTCTATCGGTGTCAAATCCACTAAACCGTTTTTAAGAAGGAGGCTAGAGGAGGTAGGTGGAGTTAAGGGAGGATTTAAATAGGGGAAATTCTGCTGTAGAGGATGGTGGAAATTTATATTGTAAGGGAAAATAGACCTTGTCTTTACCTGGGTCATAGATTGGTGCCTCCCCTCCTAAACACAGTCCTTCTAAATGATCATGTAGAGCATGATTTTACTTTTAATAACAGTTTCGATCGTTAGAAATTATATAATTTTTTTTACCGACTTGGAACACATTCGATTTATTGTATGTGGTATTTTGTTAAATCCCGCCGCACCATTAAAACTCAACATTTTATCGTATTTACTTTTTACATAATATTACAATCCTATTTTAATCCAGCACATTCACGTCTCTGATAATTTAATGGTTTGATTTATTGCAAGAGCAACAGATTTTGTACACACAAATCTATTTTTTAGGTTTAAAAAATAAGCATCATGCTAAAATAAAACCTAAATACATACCATTATTATGTCGAGAGAATCTGTGGTTGAGAGAGCTTTATAAAAACAGAATCGATTACTGTTATTGTAGACTCGTGCGGTCATTCGTAGAATTGAGGATTAAGCAATAGTTGGAAGTAGGCTTGGGCAAACTACAGTAGGGTGATGATAGTATGTGACGTCACATAGAGATATACAGATACACGGACCGGTGGTGTCTTTGAAAGTGGATTGGTTATTATATATTCAGTACTTTAGTGATTTATTTATACACTCAAGTTCACAAAGTGTTTCTAAATGAGTTCAAAGAACAACATGGATAAAATACAGAACAACGTGCATTATTAACACAGAACTACATGTGTAAAACAAAGAACTATAAGTATTGTTAACAAAGAACTATATGATTTAGACAAAAAACTACACGTATTGTAAACAAAGGACTATATTGCATAAAACATATAACTACATGATTGTTAACAAAAGTTTGCATGTATAAAACAAAAAACTACATGTAATGCTAACACAGAATCAAATGTATGAAACACAGAACTAAATGTATAAAGTAAAGAAATACATGTATTGTTAACAAAGAACTATATGAATAAAACAAATAACTACATGATTGTTAACAAAAGATTACATGTAGAAAACAAAAAGCTACATGTAATGTTAACACAAAACTAAATGTATAAAACAAAGAAACACACGTATTTTTAACACAGAGCTACATGGTTAAACAAAGAACTACATTAATTTTTAATGTATAACTACATGTATAAAAAACTATACGTATTGTTATCAAAGAACTATATGCATAAAGCAAAGAGCTATATGTATTGTTAACAAAGAACTACATCTATAAAACAAATTACTACATATATTGTTACCACATAACTACATGTTTAAACAAAGAACTACTTCAATGGCTAACATAGAACTACATGTATAAAACACAAAACTATATGTGTTGTCAACAATGAACTAAATGCAAAAAACAAAGGACTACATGCATTGTTAACAAAGGACTACACGTATAATCAAAAGAACTACATACATTCTGAGGAAAATAACATGCATTATATATTGGTAAACTACTGATTATGGTAGTTTTAAACTCGATATTGTTGTACTTATTTTTAAAATCGTTTGTACAAATATTGTAACCTTCTACAATATGCATACAGAAACAATATTTTCTTAATGCTTTTGCTGATATTAAAAAACATTAAAACACTCTTTAAAAACGTTGATGATGTATTTTATAATAATAAATTTAATGATTAAAGTGAATATTAATCGATAATACGACGAAATCAGTCATCTGCAAACTGAAGGGGCGTTCTAGGGCAGCAATTGTACGGTTAACCTATAACAGCATTTCCATTGTCATATGTTGACCGTATATTTAAAATATTCCTACAAATGAGCGTCGAAAACTTGACACATAAATGCTCCTGGGAATAATACCGTAGCTCCTACAGGAACTCCCAATCCACTGCATTATATTTTTATTTCCCCCCAAACGTCTCTTATGTAGGTAAAAAAACATATCTGAGGTACTCCTTGATACTCAAAACTTTTCGTACTTTTGATTACGTGGAATATTTCCAATTTGAAATAAATCTGTATAAAAA